>JAGFNQ010009260.1:0-42301 GCA_024364735.1 Boesenbergia rotunda | reverse complement strand
CGACCAGGCAAGAGTGTACCTCTTCTTTGTCCTCCCGCAGTTCTGCCCAAGGGAGGCTTGCACCATGTTGCAGCTGCTACCTGCCCGCCTCGCCTTTGACCTCCCGAGCGGACATCATCAGCATAGCAGCGCCGGGGCCACGATCTG
Organism: Boesenbergia rotunda; assembly: GCA_024364735.1. Lineage (NCBI taxonomy): Eukaryota > Viridiplantae > Streptophyta > Magnoliopsida > Zingiberales > Zingiberaceae > Boesenbergia > Boesenbergia rotunda. Next base: position 42,154 of record JAGFNQ010009260.1, on the reverse strand, counting down.
ATTGCCCTTCACCTCTCCGACTCTGTCGCCGACCGGAAACTTCACCTTGAGGTAGTAGGTGGAGACTACCGCTCTGAACTCGTTGAGTGCCGGTCGACCGAGGATGGCGTTGTAGGCCGCAGGGGCATCCACGATCAGAAACGTGGTCCACCGGGTTCTCTTGAGTGGCTCCTCTCCAAGTGAGACAGCCAGCCGTATCTGTCCGATCGGCTGTACTTCGTTCCCCGTAAATCCGAACAGGGGAGTAGCCACCAACTCTAGCTGCGATAATTCAATTTGTAGTTGATCAAAAGCTCGCTTATATAAAATGTTTACCGGAGCTGCCGGTGTCCACAATGGTGCGGTGGACTTCGTAGTTGGCGATGACAGCCGTGATGACCAACGGGTCATCGTGCGGCACCTCCAATCCTTGCAAATCCTGCGGCCCCCAGCTGATTTGGGGCCCTTGAGCTTGAGAGGTGCTAACTCCGACTTGGTGAATTTCCAGTCGGCGCACCTGCGTCTTTCTGGCTCGGTTGGAATCGCCGCCGGTCGGACCGCCAGAAATCACATTGACGCCTCCTCGGACGGCGTTTTGGTGATTGGCTTGATCTTCGTCAAGTTCCTCCACCTCTTCCTGCTCGGCCGAGGAAACAATTGCCGGGCGGCGGGGGCATCCCGCCTTTGTCCTTGCTGGGCTGTGGCTCCCTGACCACGCCCGCGTCCCTGCTGGGTTTGTCGTCCTTGACCCCGGCCGAGTGGGGTCCGAGCTCTGTTGCCTGCTCGGCAGTCCTCCGTGTTGTGCGTATTACATTGGTGAAATGCACAATACGGGGCCCATCTGTTGGGCCAATTCCCCTGTGCCACCTGCACTTGCTGGGGTCTTATTCCGGACCGATCAGCCGGTCGGGGACTGCGAATCGGTCCTCCTGGCGATCTGTTGGGTTGAGGCGCCGGCGATGGCTAACTATCGCTTCCTTCCGCCGGGCGGCTTGTGCTTCTTCCACATTGATATACTTACTGGCTTCCCGAGCAGGCTGTCGAAATCCTTCGGGGGTTTCCTGATCAGGGATCGGAAGAAATCACCTTCTTGGAGCCCTTGTGAGAAGGCGGTGACTAGTACTTCGGAGGTGGTATTGGGCACCTCTAAAGCTACTCCATTGAACCTCTGGATGTAGGCCCGGAGTGACTCTTTCGGACCTTGCTTTAGAGCGAACAAATTGAGGCTGGTCTTATGGTGCCTCCGACTGCTTGCAAAATGTTGCAGAAACAGCCGCTTTACCTCTGCGAAACTCCCAACTGATCCACTCGGGAGCCCGCCAAACCATCGTTGAGCCGGCCCGGAGAGGGTTGTCAGGAAAGCGCGGCATTTGACGCCCTCCGGGTATTGGTGCAACTGGGCAGAGCTTTCAAATTTCATGACGTGCTCCTCGGGGTCACTGGCCCCCGAGTACTCTGGCATGGTGAAGAATCGTAGATTCTTGGGAACGGGATCCCCAAGAATTTGTGAGGAGAAAGGGCTGCGAGTCGGACAGGCCGCTGCGGGGTCAGCTAACCCTTTCCCTTTATCTGGGCGTGTCTGGTGCGCCAGGCTGGACGCTGAAGCTTCGGTCGGGACTGAGTGGGCCTCGTTCCGGAAGAGTACTCGGGGAAAATTAGGAGCGCGGGGCTCGGGCTGACCAGCCATACCTTCCGAATTTCCCCGTACAGAGGGCCCAGGGGGCCGGGCCCCTTGACTACCGGTTGGTGGATGCGATTGTTGTGCCTTCTGTGTCCGGACAGCCATCAGCATTTCATATTCTTCTGGCGAAAGAGTAACCGTCAGTGGATTGGGGTTTTCCATTCTTCGCTCTCGATCAGGCAGAAAGCCCTCCTTCTAGCGCCAAATTTGATCCTGTCGCCGAGCGTAGTGGAGCCGCAACCGGAATGACGGTGTAATGATGCGTGAAGTAGATGCTGACGGGGCGTCCTCACGCAGAATGGCAGCGTCGTGGGGATGTCCTCCGGCCGACTGGGAAGGGATGTCACCTGGTGCAGGGCCAACCGACTGGAGGTGAACCTGCTGAGGAAGATGACCGTTAGCAACCTAGCCGGGAGACGTCCCGACAAGGCACTCCGACGGTCAAGTCAGTACTCCGAGGAACAGTAGAAATAATGGAGCACTGGAAAAATGAGAGGCTTCGCGTGTGTATGTATGCGTACCTGATAATGAGGAGTGGAGTGACTTATATAGCCGGGGAAAAGGACCAGGCATGGCCTGTGTCAGGATCTTCTGACAGGGTCAGAAGATGTGGTATGGTGCTGTCGATATGAGTATGGCCTGTGTCAGGATCTTCTGACAGGGTCAGAAGATATGGCATGGTTGTGTCGACTGTAACCATCCTTCTTTGTCGTATACTATTTGTCTTATGTGAGGACAAAGACAGGTTTCTGTAAGTCGGCGCCTGTCAGAGAGTGTCCGTTCGTACGAGGGGTGACAGCCTGTTACCTGCAGCTGGTGCAGGTATATTTTGTCGTTATCCCAGGGTGATTCCGCGAGAGTGTCCGAGCGGACATCCGGGCGGCTCGGCCAGATGGGTATCAGGCACGAGCATAAAGGACTGCCGGGCGGATGCACTCGGCTGATCGAGGCGGGTAAGCCTTAAGGTGGCCGGGCGGGTTTGACCGACCGGATGGACCACTATATTTATTCTAACAGGCCGCCTCAACCCCGACCAGCCGGTGAAGGCTTTGGGCCCGGTCAGAATGTCTGTTGAGGCGGTTGCTCGTATAATGACGTGGACCCTGAAGCAGGCCAGGTCGTTCGCCACGTTGGCTGCCCGTATCGTGCAAAATATAGGGCAGGATCAACCTAATTATCCTCAATTTTTTTAGGTATAAACAATCCGAAATAAGGTATAATTCATCCTAAATTCAACATCATTTAACTAGAATTAGTTTATTTTCTATCAAATTGAGTACGACCTAATTGATTCAACCTAAGCCAATTTGTTGTTATAAACTCTCAATCAATTGATAAAACGGAAAAAGAATTATGCTCAATTTGATAGAAAATATACTAAATTCTAATTTAAATGTGCTGAATTTTAAAAAAAAATACTTACTTTTGGACTTTTTGTATCTAAAAAAATAAAGGTAATATTTTCTCGCGACAAATACACAAATCTATCGGAGCTCCCTCAATCGATTGAAGTAGCTCCAATCAATTATGGGCAGCTCCGATTGATTTTCGATCAACTGAGTTTTAAAAAAAATCGTACTCAATTTAATAAAAAATATACTAAATTCTAGTTAAATAATACTGAATTTAGGAGGAATTATATCATATGTTGGACTTTTTGTACTTAAAAACACCGAGAGCAATTAAGTAAATTATTATGTATTAGGGAGTTAAAGTAAATAAAATTTTGACATAGGGACTGATAGTAAAGTTTAAAATATAAATAGAGATTTTAAGACAATTTACGGTTGATATAATATGATTAAATTTACTTAGTATAACTTGTAGCTTTACGATTACCTTTTATTGTAATTAATTGAATTATTAATAATTATTCTGATTGTTAATATATATTTCTTTTTTGCTATTTTTCTTGATTAATTTGAATATCTTAGTCTTTTGAGTTAAAGATATTTGCAACTAATTTTTTAGTTTTTAGCTTTAGTGATTTGTAAATTGTATACTTCTGTCATTACATAGTGATTTCCCGTTATCATCTATTTAATTTTTAAGCTAGAAAGTTGGAAGGAACATCAAGAAAATGACACCTCCAACAAATTATGATATATTTTGCTTACAACATAAGACACAAATTTATTGTTAGGTAACTGTGTTTGTGATAGAAACAGACCGTACACAATTTTGCATATGTATCTAAGGATGTAATATTATACAATTTTGACAACCTTGCTCTAGTCTTTACCCCTAAATGGCCTTGCAGGCTGACAGATCCAATGAACCTGCGGGTCGATAGGCCCACTAGGCTTTGAAGGGTGGCATTTAGATCAACAATTAGATTTACCGACTCTTACTATTTGATTTGAGAAGGTTAAAAGTTTTCAAGCCCGAAAGATGTTCGATTGGTTTTATCCAAGTGGGGCTCAAAGAGTTGGTATTGCAGTCTTGTCAAACTAATCCGATTAGAACTAATTTGCTCGAAGTTAGGCAAGTGCGCCCCCTTAGGGGCTATGACGAGGCGGTGCTTCGCTGGTGTCCAATCGAACTCTGGAAGACTAGGTTCCCATTGATGCTCATTCGGGGGGTTTTCCATTAATGTTCGATTGGGTTAGCCGATAGGACCTGGGGAGGTGATGTCGCTTGGGTTGACCTCCCCTCACTTTGTCATCCACATTAGCTAGCGGTATTGACTTCCTTGCTCGCTTGGGGAGGGGGAGGATAATCCATGTATCACAACCCTCCACGGTTTGGGGCCCGTAACATATATTGTCGGGCCGTTTGAAGGGGAAGATTGGCTATTTGCTATTTCTGCGCCAACGCATGCGCCTTCATGGCCACTAATAGGTCAAGGTCTTCTTGTGACAAGGTGACGGTAGTGAATTTTCTGGCGTCGTCCATTCTCATGTCTCAAATTAGGTGTATGTTCATACAAATGACGTCAAATTTGATCCCATCTGAAAACAGTGAAGATGGAGCGCCGATGAGTTGGCTGGAAGGTTGATCGTGAGGAGACTTTGTGCGTAGAAGACATGTCACACTACTAGAAACGCAAAGAGGAGAAGAGTCAGTCAGCCACAAGGAAGAAGAAAAATATCTGGAATGCGGAAGAGATGTGGAAATCTGAAAAAAAAAAGCATACCTACTTCGCGGAGGATGGACCCCTATTTATAATACCGTAATAATCTCAGCATTAATGAGGTTCTACATCGAATAAATGGAATTGTCTGTTCGCCGTATTTCGACTGTATTGAGCGGTCATGTTAATCGTAGTATAATGATCACAACGTATCTATGCAATGATGCAATATCACGTGCTTCTGACAACCTTGCTCCGGGCCTTATTCCTCAGATGAGCTTGCAGCCCAGCAGATCCAATGGACTTGTGGGCCAGTGGGGACCACTGGCTTTGGAGGGTGGCGTTTGGATCGGTGATTAAATTTACAAGCTCTTGATTTTTAAGGTGGTTAAAGGTTCTTATGTCACGCCCCGAGACCCAGGAGCCGCTGTTCCAATAGAAAATCGGACAGCACCTCCCCTGTCCGGCGGACAATTTACACATACACACAGACAAATATATATATCACAACCACGCAGTTAAATGGGCCTCAGGCCTCAGATATATGCAGAAACAACAGTTATATGATTATAACTATCGAAAAACCAAATCCGAACTCACCTGAGCTGCCAGGGGGCAGGAACAAAACCAAAATCAAACAAAGTCCAACATAGGACTCAAAGGTACAATACCATCAAATAAAACGTGCATACATGTTCAAAACAAAATAGCGGAAGCATAGTAAATACTACAGGGTCCATAACCGAAACAACGTAAGGTAAAACTAAACAGAGCTCCTCTGGAGCTGGGGACTGGCTGCTAGGGATCTCCTGGCAGGCATCAACCTGAAATAAAAACATATGGCAACGGTGTGAGTCCATAAACTCAGCGAATACCCAGTAGATATGCATAGTATGTTATAATAACAATAGAAGTCTACGCTGATACAACCTCATATGAACAATAGGAAAGGGTATACCGAAGATACTGAATAAAGATACATACCAGAATCCATCTATCCTGCAAAGGGTGACATAAGTCCCTAGGGAACAAGTATAACATATATTCCAAGGTATACAGGTATCCAGTATATGCATGTCAAACAAGTGCAGCAAATAAATGCAGCAATCAATGCACGATGCAAAATATGCACATGGTGCAATGCCATGGTCACCCCCTAACTCCAGTCAAGCCACCGAGACAGGCGATACTGTGTCGGCCGAGTGGGTAGAGCTGTGACACTGTACGCACTCTGCCATCACTGCTCCTGAGTGACCGAGTGGACAGGATGCTGTCGGGGGACCGCCCCCCCTACCCCATGTATATATGAGGGAGCGTCGCTCTCATCTCCTCTGGTCTATGGGAAGAGAAGGGATCTCCGCCTGCTACCACGCTCCGAAGCCACTACCCCTGAGCGGTCGAGCGGAGCAGTACAGAGCAAATGCACACATCCTACGGTATCCACTAACCCATGAGTGGCCGTGTGCGCATATCATGTACCGGAAGACGATAGGCTCAACCACAAGGGAGTCGCTGATCGCCGGCATGCAACAATGCAAGGATGGTGTATGATAGATACATATACCTCCCTCCCAAGTCCTCAGTATACTAGGTCTCAGTCTGAAATCCTATAACAGGAAATACAGTTAACCTACAAGGTATACTGGCCGAAAATTACAGATCCCTCAAGGTCAAAGGCAGGAGATACATCACGATCTCTAAGCATACATATAGATATGACACTACCTGATACTGTATGGAACTAACAGCATAATAACTCGGGGATAAACCACAGGTATCTAGGACAGGCATAATAAACAGGGATAGTCAACAAGTGTCCAGAACAGGCATACTAACCAGAGATAACTAACAAGTATCCAAGACGGGCATAATAACCAGGGATAACTAACAAGTATCCAAGACAGGCATAATAACCCAGGGATAACTAATGAGTATCCAGAACAGGCATAATAACCAGGGATAAATAACAAGTATCCAGAACAGGCATAATAAACAGGGATAGCGTATGATCTTACTGCTATCTATAACAGTCTATGCATAACAAGATGACAATATCATAAAAGATAAGTCAAAGGGTACCCGCCTCCACAAGAGGGATGCTCGTATCGGAAAGAACCACCCGTCTGGTAATCAAAATGCTAAATCCGATCAATTCCCTGTATTAAAGGCATAATGTTTAGCTACCATAATATATAATTTATAGCTAAACAAACTGTCTCAAATAATTAGGATCGTTCTAATTATCATCATTTCATCTAATTAACCCTAATTAGATGATTGTCCTAAATTATCCCAATTAGATTCCAATTAGATTTTTGAAACCTGGATTCATCAAGTTGACTTATTAGGCTTAAATTTCGAATTAAACCTAACCCGTAGTTTAAATCAATAGCTCTCCCAAAAGCTCACAGCAAGCACAACGGAACTCTCATAATAGTATGGATGACCAAATCAACTCTTCCAGCAACTCGTGGCTATGTGCCAAATGTAAACCAATCTACATACACTTCATTCTTACAACAACAATCGAATCACCAATCAACAGAATTAAGAAGGCTAACAATCATCAAGGGAAACCCATATGAATCAAGCTAAACTTAACCCCAACTCTAAGTAATCTCATGGCAGGATCAGAGCAGATCCAAAACGAAACAACCAACTCCCTTTACAAATCTTCCCAATCCAAACAGGGCACACACTGATCTAAACAAGATTAACCCTAATCTCATTCTAGGTCCAATTTCACAAACAAAACTCACAGTAAAGGGAGTCAAAGAACAAACAAAGAGAACCAACATCATAAAACTCCAACTAAATCAAAGCAATCAAATCCCATTACCTCTATCCTTAGCTCTGCCGCCGAAACACAATCAGTAGAAGAGGAGGGAAATGATACTCGGGTTCCAATTTCAACCTCTCGGCTCAAACCTGCCATCACACTCTAATCAACTCAAATTCTAGAGCAAAACAATCAACGCCCATGAGTAATTCCATTAGAACCCTAAATATCTCCTTACCTGAGCCCGGAGCAGCTCTCGGCGGTAGGAACCCACACTGCAAAAATCTCCAATTCCAGGGCTGCAACGAAGACACGAAGAAGGAAGAGAGCTAGGGTTTGCAGTGAGGTCACGGTGCAGGAAAACGGAGGGGAAGAAGGGAACTGGGAGCTTGGCTTCGATCACGCGTCCGGTGAGGCTTAACTCCGGCTAGGGCATCCGATTTGGCTTGCGATGAGAAGGAAGAAGAAGGAGTCGGCTTTCAATCGGGAGAGGCGCAGCTAGGGCACGCGGGTGGAGCAGCAATCGGCTGTTGCGGCTGCACCCGAGCGGAGAGAAGAGAGGGAGATGATGAAGAAGGGTGTCGGCTGCGGCGAGTGTGGAGGAAATGAGCCCTAATCGGCTCTTATATTAGCATTTTTGCATTTAAGTCCTAATGATTTTCGGCTATTTGCAATTTCATCCTTATGTTTAAAATTTCTTTCGCAATAGCCCTTGTAACCATTAGTTCTATTACATTTTGATCCCTAAGTTTAAGTCCAAGGCTTCGGAAGCCCCGGTACCTATCCGGTAATTCTCCGAAAATTTCCGGAACCTAATCAAAAGCGTCGGATTTAACATCTTAAGCCTGGAGGATGCCTGATCGGGTTTATCCGAGTGGTGCTCAGAGAGCTGACTTTGAGGTCCTGTAAAGCCAATCCGACTGGAGCTAATTTGCTTGGAGTTAGGCAGCTGCACCCCTTAGGGGCTATGACAGGGTAGTGATGTCCTCACGGGATGAACTGATGGTTAGTGTGTGGGTGTTGTTGTCATGAGGTTTGGGGGTCAAAATCTGGCAAAATCAGTATGCCCGCTCTCCCCATGCGCTAGCCACAACATCCGGGATAGTAGCTCTCATGATTTATGTCCTCCGTGTTGGCCCTATGACGGGTTGGTAGGGGTGTTGGGGGCGAGCGAATCGTCATTTGTCACCTTATAACATGCTAGTGTTCCACCTTATAACAGGCTAGTGTTCCACTAGTGTTCAATCGGGGTTATCCGATCGGACTTTGGAAGATTGAGACCTCGTCAATGCTTAACCGGGCTTTTCCATTAATGCTTAATAGACCAACCTGCTGGGGGGATGATACGGTGTTGTCACTTGGGTTGACCTCCCCTGGCTTTGTTCTCTACTTCAGCTGGCGACATTGACTTTCTTACCTGCTTGGAGAATTGTCTGTGTGTGTGTGTGGGGGGGGGGGGGGGGGGGGGGGGGGGGGGGGGGGGTTCAAGCTCTACTCCCCGTATCAATATACTTAGGGGGTGTTTGGTTTGTTCCATTTTCCAGTTTCATTTTCCAAAAAACCGCATTTTCTAGTTTTCTGAAAGATGGTTTCTTTTCATTCTCCAGTTTTCCAGAAAACGCTATGTTTTTTTCTGGAAAACAAAACTGGAAAATGCAAACCAAACATGTTTTCCAGAAAACCGCATTTTCTATAGAAAATGAAAATGAAAAACAGACTGAAAAATACAAACCAAACTCCCCCTTAACTTTTATTTAATCCGAAAAAAATAAAAGAATCGAAAAAAAGGCTTTTATACTAATTTGGGAAGGGAAAAAATAGAAAAAACATGGATCCATGTCCAACCGTCATATTTATATTAATTATGATTAATTATTTTAATTTTATTACATATATATAATTTAGGGCGCATACTGTTCAGATTCCAAACTTAATACTAAATTGATGATTCTGATATTAAATTTTTGAAAAGACTTTTATAGTCCCAAAATGTTTACTTTTTTTAGTCCCAAATTTTAAGACAAATAATTTTAATACCATGCAATGAGAGACGCCTCAAATATTTTTTTTTAAAAAAATATGATTGAACACTATAATCTAATTGGGAATGTGAACCCTAAGGGTTTTCGATTTTTTAATTATTTTTTAGCTTGAGCACTATAACCCAATTGGGAAGGTGAAACCTAGGAGTTTTTTATTTTGATTTTTATTTTTAGCTCGAACACTGTAGCCCAATTTTGAAGGTGAACCCTAAAATAAAATAAAAATAAAATGTTAACTTTGGAACTAAAAAAGTCTTTTCAAATGTTTGGTATTAGAATCCTCATTTAGTATCAAATTTGGTACCCAAAATATATTTGGAAAAGGAGACGAGAAGGGGAAGGAAAAGATTTGGGGAAAAAAATATAGATTCATGCGCAGACATGTAGTCATCGGATTTGTCCAAGTAAGGGTAAGCAAAAGTTCGATTGAACTAAATAAATTGATCGAATTTAAAATTTTGATTTGATTATTTCGGTATTTTGATTTTTTTTCCAAAAAAATTTATTTTCAGTCGATTCGGTATTTTGGTTGATTATTTCGGTATTTTGATTATTTCGATATTTTGGTTATAATTATTTTTATATATGTACCATCCCATAGTTCTAACCTGTCCTCCCATATATATTTGTATAAAAACAAAAATATTTTCAATGCAGGACTAAATTCTACCATCACAAACCCTATTTAACCCCCTGCTCGTCTTTCCCCACTCTGCCTCTCTCTCTGTACATATATATAATTTAGGGCACATACTGTTCAGATTCCAAACTTAATACTAAATTGATGATTCTGATATTAAATTTTTGAAAAGACTTTTATAGTCCCAAAATGTTTACTTTTTTTTAGTCCCAAATTTTAAGACAAATAATTTTAATATCATGCAATGAGAGACGCCTCAAATATTTTTTAAAAAAAAATATGATTAAACACTATAATCTAATTGGGAATGTGAACCCTAAGGGTTTTCGATTTTTTAATTATTTTTTAGCTTGAACACTATAACCCAATTGGGAAGGTGAAACCTAGGAGTTTTTTATTTTTATTTTTATTTTTAGCTCGAACACTGTAGCCCAATTTTGAAGGTGAACCCTAAAATAAAATAAAAATAAAATGTTAACTTTGGAACTAAAAAAGTCTTTTCAAATGTTTGGTATTAGAATCCTCATTTAGTATCAAATTTAGTACCCAAAATATATTTGGAAAAGGAGACGAGAAGGGGAAGGAAAGGATTTGGGGAAAAAAATATAGATTCATGCGCAGACATGTAGTCATCGGATTTGTCCAAGTAAGGGTAAGCAAAAGTTCGATTGAACTAAATAAATTGATCGAATTTAAAATTTTGATTTGATTATTTCGGTATTTTGATTTTTTTCCAAAAAAATTTATTTTCAGTCGATTCAGTATTTTGGTTGATTATTTCGGTATTTTGGTTATAATTATTTTTATATATGTACCATCCCATAGTGCTAACCTGTCCTCCCATATATATTTGTATAAAAACAAAAATATTTTCAATGCGGGACAAAATTCTGCCATCACAAACCCTATTTAACCCCCTGCTCGTCTTTCCCCACTCTGCCTCTCTCTCTGTACATATATATAATTTAGGGCACATACTGTTCAGATTCCAAACTTAATACTAAATTAATGATTCTGATATTAAATTTTTGAAAAGACTTTTATAGTCCCAAAATGTTTACTTTTTTTTAGTCCCAAATTTTAAGACAAATAATTTTAATACCATGCAATGAGAGACGCCTCAAATATTTTTTTTTAAAAAAATATGATTGAACACTATAATCTAATTGGGAATGTGAACCCTAAGGGTTTTCGATTTTTTAATTATTTTTTAGCTTGAACACTATAACCCAATTGGGAAGGTGAAACCTAGGAGTTTTTTATTTTGATTTTTATTTTTAGCTCGAACACTGTAGCCCAATTTTGAAGGTGAACCCTAAAATAAAATAAAAATAAAATGTTAACTTTGGAACTAAAAAAGTCTTTTCAAATGTTTGGTATTAGAATCCTCATTTAGTATCAAATTTGGTACCCAAAATATATTTGGAAAAGGAGACGAGAAGGGGAAGGAAAAGATTTGGGGAAAAAAATATAGATTCATGCACAGACATGTAGTCATCGGATTTGTCCAAGTAAGGGTAAGCAAAAGTTCGATTGAACTAAATAAATTGATCGAATTTAAAAATTTGATTTGATTATTTCGGTATTTTGATTTTTTTCCAAAAAAATTTATTTTCAGTCGATTCGGTATTTTGGTTGATTATTTCGGTATTTTGATTATTTTGGTATTTTGGTTATAATTATTTTTATATATGTACCATCCCATAGTGCTAACCTGTCCTCCCATATATATTTGTATAAAAACAAAAATATTTTCAATGTAGGACTAAATTCTGCCATCACAAACCCTATTTAACCCCCTGCTCGTCTTTCCCCACTCTGCCTCTCTCTCTATACAGCAAGGTATGCCTCCCCGACACAGAGCCCGCGGATCTTTCGCCCGCCGTCGGAGAATGCTGGAGATTGCAGCTGTTGTTGATGCAGTCTGGCCCAGTTGTTGTTTTGGTGTTTGACAATGATTTAAGTTTGGTTGAATGAATGTGGATTAAGTCCTGGTCGGGGACTGAGCATCAAATCCCGGTGAGTGAAGCCGGGTCCTGGTGAGTGAAGCCAGGTAATGGAAATCCCGGTGAGTGAAGTCGGGTCCTGGTGAGTGAAGCCAGGTAATGGAAATCCCGGTGAGTGAAGCCGGGTCCTGGTGAGTGAAGCCAGGTGTTGGAAATCCCGGTGAGTGAAGCCGGGTCCTGGTGAGTGAAGCCAGGTGATTAGAAATCCCGGTGAGTGAAGCCGGGTCCTGGTGAGTGAAGCCAAGTGTTGGAAATCCCGGTGAGTGAAGCCGGGTCCTGGTGAGTGAAGCCAGGTTAGAAGAAATCCTGGTGAGTGAAGCCAGGTCCTAGCTTGGAGGGCTAGGTGTGGAAAAGTCCTAACTTGGAAGGTTGGGTGAAAAGTCCTAGCTTGGAGGGCTAGGTGAAAAGTCCTAACTTGGAGGGTTAGGTGAAAAGTCCCAACTGGAGGGTTAGGTGAAAAACCCTGGTGAGTGAAGCCAGGTCCTAGTGAGTGAAGCTAGGTTGGATGAAATCCTGACTTGGAGGGTCAGGTTCCTAGCTTGGAGGGCTAGGGAGGATGAAATCCTAGCTTGGAGGGCTAGGTTGAGTCCCTGGATCGGTCTGGTGACCGATCAGGGAGTTTGGCACGCTGCTCCTTCGTGGATCGGTCTGGTGACCGATCCAGCGATGTCTGATCGGTCTGGTGAACGATCAGGGAGTGTGTTTCACTCACTGCACAGCTCCTGATCGGTCTGGTGACCGATCAGGGAGCAAACGGTGAGTTGAGTTCCCTTGCTAATCAGGTCCAGAACGGTCCGGTGACCGATCAGGAATCTTGGGTTTGATTAAAAAGTAACTGTTCATCTGCTTTGATCGGTCTGAGTGACCGATCAGGATCCAATCTGATCGGTCTGGTGACCGATCAGGATCAACCCTGATCGGTCTGGTGACCGATCAGGCGTGTATTCCTGCGAGGGCTGGGAATCCCAGCAAAGCAGTGGATCGGTCTGGTGATCGATCCACGCACCCTGGATCGGTCCGGTGACCGATCACTTTAATTCAAATTTCACTGTCAGACGTCGTCAGAGCGTCTAATCGTATCCGATTTGCTGATGTATGTGATATGCTTTGTGATCTTCTGCTCTAATGCTCTGATTGAGTTTCAGGTGACAGGGGAGGATTCAAACACTCAAGGAGAAGTCAGAAAGTGCTTTCCTTGGAGCAGGTTTGTCCCTTTTCCCATCTCAGGTTGCAACGGCGAGCTGCGGACTGGAGCTAAGACTGGAGCTCGACTGAGGAGCTCAGTGAGTCCAGAGATAGCTCAGTAGAGGCTGGCGTTGGCAGAGGAGTAGCTGGGAGCTACAGAGATGGTGTCACCCGTCACTTGGCGGAGAAACAAAAAGAACGCGAGAGTTGAGTTCAACAGAAGAGATTCAATTTTTGAAAACCTGTGTCTTCTTGCGTTTTGCTGCGAGAAGCTTGCTGCTCTTGAGTTCTTCATCCATTCTAAGCAAGCTATTGAGAAGCATACATCATACTTGAGCGCTTGAAGGAGAAAACAAGAAGCTTGGAGTCCGACAGTGGAAAGACACGAAGCAGACGGGGTCTGCGTGAGATCGCCACTGGGTGGAGCTCGGGAAGCTGGCTGTGTTTAATCTTTGCTAAGTGTTTGAGTAAGATCTTTCTTGTTGTTGTTTCATTGTGCTCATTATATATCATTGTTTGAAACACACTGTGGAGAGGTTTCTCCATCGAGAAGGAGGTTGCTTCATATCCGGTGTTAACCGGGGCTTGATCTGCCGACGATCAAGGGATCGCCCACCTCAAGGGCACGCCAAGGAGTAGGGGCAAGTTATCCCCGAACCTTGTAAACCTTCCTTGTTAGTGATCTTGCTAGTTGTGTGTGCTTTGCAATCATTTGTTTTCTGCATACTCTGTTTTTCCATTCTTTCCGCTGTGCTACTGATATTTGAGTTGCAGAAATCGTGATTAGTTTTCAAGGGGCAAGCGATTGTCTATATTCACCCCCCCTCTATAGCCATCTCGTTCCCAACAGCTGTAGCTGCCGTCACGGCAGCAGCTGCCGCTGCCGCTGCTGCGGCAGCATCGGAACACGAATGGTGGTCGAGTCAGATCCCACCGGACGATCCGCTCCGACCGCCGCCGGGCCGCCCTTCGCCTCGGATCCCACCGCCGTCGGACCATCCTGTCCCACTGCCGCCGGACCGCCCTTCGACTCCGATCTCATGGCTGCCGGACATTCTCGCCTGCCTGCTTCTAAAGGTAGGCACATCCGTTTTCCCGAGGAAGATTAAAAAGGAAGAAGATGAATCGACTCTGAAGATAGATGCAAGATGAATCGACTGTGAAGAAAGAATTTGAATAGCCACAATCATAATTAAATTTTTAATTATACCGAAATAAATTTTTTTGGAAAAAAACAAAATACCGAAATAATCAAATCAAATTTTTAAATTCGATCAATTTATTTAGTTCAATCGAACTTTTGCTTACCCTTACTTGGACAAATCCGATGACTACATGTCTGCGCATGAATCTATATTTTTTCCCCAATTCTTTTCCTTCCCCTTCTCGTCTCCTTTTCCATCTTCCGGAGTAAACACATGGTACATATATAAAAATAATTATAACCAACAAAAATTATATGAGAAAAATATATTTTGGATACCAAATTTGATACTAAATGGGGATTCTAATACCAAACTTTTGAAAAGACTTTTTTAGTTCCAAAGTTAACATTTTATTTTTATTTTATTTTACGGTTCACCTTCAAAATTGGGCTACAGTGTTCGAGCTAAAAATAAAAATCAAAATCAAAAACTCCTAGGTTTCACCTTCCCAATTGAGTTATAGTGTTCAAGCTAAAAAATAATTAAAAAATCGAAAACCCTTAGGGTTCACATTCCCAATTAGATTATAGTGTTCAATCATATTTAAAAAAAAATATTTGAGGCGTCTCTCATTGCATGATATTAAAATTATTTGTCTTAAAATTTGGGACTAAAAAAAAGTAAACATTTTGGGACTATAAAAGTCTTTTCAAAAGTTTAATATCAGAATCATCAATTTAGTATTAAGTTTGGAATCTGAACAGTATGTGCCCCAAATTATATATATGTAATAAAATTAAAATAATTAATCATAATTAATATAAATATGACGGTTGGACATGGATCCATGTTTTTTCTATTCTTTTCCTTCCCAAATTAGTATAAAAGTCTTTTTTCCGATTCTTTTATTTTTTCAGATTAAATAAAAGTTAAGTATATTGATACGGGGAGTAGAGCTCGAACCCCCCCCCCCCCCCCACACACACACAGACAATTCTCCAAGCAGGTAAGAAAGTCAATGTCACCAGCTGAAGTAGAGATCAAAGCCAGGGGAGGTCAACCCAAGTGACAACACCGTATCATCCCCCCAGCAGGTTGGTCTATCAAGCATTAATGGAAAAGCCCGGGTGAGCATTGACGAGGTCTCAATCTTCCAAAGTCCGATCGGATAACCCCGATTGAACACTAGTGGAACACTAGCATGTTATAAGGTGACAAAAGACGATTCGCTCACCCCCAACGCCCCTACCAACCTGTCATAGGGCCAACACGGAGGACATAAATCATGAGAGCTACTATCCCGGATGTTGTGGCTAGCGCATGGGGAGAGCGGGCATACTGATTTTGCCAGATTTTGACCCCCAAACCTCATGACAACAACACCCACACACTAACCATCAGTTCATCCCGTGAGGACATCACTACCCTGTCATAGCCCTTAAGGGGTGCAGCTGCCTAACTCCAAGCAAATTAGCTCCGGTCGGATTGGCTTTACAGGACCTCAAAGTCAGCTCTCTGAGCCCCACTCGGATAAACCTGATCAGGCATCTTCCAGGCTTAAAAACCTTTAACCACCTTAAAAAGCAAGAGCTTGTAAATTTAATCACCGATCCAAACGCCACCCTCCAAAGCCAGTGGTCCCCACTAGCCCACAAGTCCATTGGATCTGCTGGGCTGCAAACTCATCTGAGGAATAAGGCCCGGAGCAAGGTTGTCAGAAGCACGTGATATTGCATCATTGCATAGATACGTTGTGATCATTATACTACGATTAACATGACCGCTCAATACAGTCGAAATACGGCGAACAGACAATTCCATTTATTCGATGTAGAACCTCATTAATGCTGAGATTATTACGGTATTATAAATAGGGGTCCATCCTCCGCGAAGTAGGTATGCTTTTTTTCAAATTCCACATCTCTTCCGCATTCCAGATATTTTTCTTCTTCCTTGTGGCTGACTGACTCTTCTCCTCTTTGCGTTTCTAGTAGTGTGACATGTCTTCTACGCACAAAGTCTCCTCACGATCAACCTTCCAGCCAACTCATCGGCGCTCCATCTTCACCGTTTTCAGATGGGATCAAATTTGACGTCATTTGTATGAACATACGCCTAATCTGAGACATGAGAATGGACGACGCCAGAAAATTCACTACCGTCACCTTGTCACAAGAAGACCTTGACCTATTAGTGGCCATGAAGGCGCATGCGTTGGCGCAGAAATAACAAATAGTCAATCTTCCCCTTCAAACGACCCGGCAATATATGTTACGGGCCCCAAACCGTGGAGGGTTGTGATACATGGAATATCCTCCCCCTCCCCAAGCGAGCAAGGAAGTCAATACTGCTAGCTAATGTGGATGACAAAGTGAGGGGAGGTCAACCCAAGCGACATCACCTCCCCAGGTCCTATCGGCCAACCCAATCGAACATTAATGGAAAACTCCCCGAATGAGCATCAATGGGAACCTAGTCTTCCAGAGTTCGATTGGACACCAGCGAAGCACCGCCTCGTCATAGCCCCTAAGGGGGCACACTTGCCTAACTTCGAGCAAATTAGTTCTAATCGGATTAGTTTGACAAGACTGCAATACCAACTCTTTGAGCCCCGCTTGGATAAAACCAATCGAACATCTTTCGGGCTTGAAAACTTTTAACCTTCTCAAATCAAATAGTAAGAGTCGGTAAATCTAATTGTTGATCTAAATGCCACCCTTCAAAGCCTAGTGGGCCTATCGACCCGCAGGTTCATTGGATCTGTCAGCCTGCAAGGCCATTTAGGGGTAAAGACTAAAGCAAGGTTGTCAAAATTGTATAATATTACATCCTTAGATACATATGCAAAATTGTGTACGGTCTGTTTCTATCACAAACACAGTTACCTAACAATAAATTTGTGTCTTATGTTGTAAGCAAAAAATATCATAATTTGTTGGAGGTGTCATTTTCTTGATGTTCCTTTCAACTTTCTAGCTTAAAAATTAAATAGATGATAACGGGAAATCACTATGTAATGACAGAAGTATACAATTTACAAATGACTAAAGCTAAAAACTAAAAAATTAGTTGCAAATATTTTTAACTGAAAAGACTAAGATATTCAAATTAATCAAGAAAAATAGCAAAAAAGAAATATATATTAACAATCAGAATAATTATTAATAATTCAATTAATTACAATAAAAGGTAATCGTAAAGCTACAAGTTATACTAAGTAAATTTAATCATATTATATCAACCGTAAATTGTCTTAAAATCCTTATTTATATTTTAAACTTTACTATCAGTCCCTATGTCAAAAAAAAATTCATTTTCACTCTTTATATGCAAAATTTTATTTACTTTAACTCCCTAATACATAATAATTTACTTAATTGTTCTCAGTGTTTTTAAGTACAAAAAGTCCAACATATGATATAATTCCTCCTAAATTCAGTATCATTTAACTAGAATTTAGTATATTTTTATTAAATTAAGTACGATTTTTTTTAAAACTCAGTTGATCGAAAATCAATCGGAGCTGCCCATAATTGATTGGAGCTACTTCAATCGATTGAGGGAGCTCCGATAGATTTGTGTATTTGTCGCGAGAAAATATTACCTTTATTTTTTTAGATACAAAAAGTCCAAAAGTAAGTATTTTTTTTTAATTCAGCACATTTAAATTAGAATTTAGTATATTTTCTATCAAATTGAGCATAGTTCTTTTTCCGTTTTATCAATTGATTGAGAGTTTATATCAACAAATTGGCTTAGGTTGAATCAATTAGGTCGTACTCAATTTGATAGAAAATAAACTAATTCTAGTTAAATGATGTTGAATTTAGGATGAATTATACCTTATTTCGAATGGTTTATACCTAAAAAAATTGAGGGTAATTAGGTAAATCGGTAATTAAAGAAAATAAAACTTTACATATAGGGAGTGACAATAAATTTTTTCTGACACAAGGACTCAAGGGGAAAGTTGAGTTTGTTATTAGGGAGTTTAGGATAATTTTCTTATATTAATAATTCAATTAAATAAGTAGCAATATTATAAATAACACGATCATATACGTACCAAATTGTTAAGTCAAAAATTAAACTGCCTTTGTTTGAATTTCATTCCTTATCTAGCGTCAAATAATTTTTTTTATTCTTTTATAAATCTTTTACTACTTATTCCGATTAATCAATTTGACGTGTATATTAAAATCAAATTTTACTCTTAAATCATTCGATATCTCCGTGGTACATATAATTCTAAACAATATAATATGAAATATAGCATTAAATAAAAACAAACCTCATAATCCTTGATTATTTGTGAGTGATATTACAAACAAATGAGAGCCCCACGTGTGGCTCCTATAACGATATCCACACGCACTAGAGCACGAACTAAATCATCCGTTAGGTGCTAGTAGGGGTGATCAAAAATTCAGAAAAACCGAATTAACCGAACCGAACCGACCGAATTTTGGAATTCGGTTCGGTTAATTCGGTTTTCGGTTTTTTTTCTTGAAATTCGGTTCAGTTTTCGGTTAATTCGATTTGGTTTTCGATTTTCAATTTTGTAATTCGGTTAAACCGAATAAACCGAATAAGAATATTAATTTAATTATTTTTATTTAGAAATATAATTAAATTAAATTAAATCATTGTTTTTTAACTAAAATCGAATAAAATTTTAAAAGTTCGGTTAAATCGGTTAATTCGGTTAAAAACCGAATTAACCGAGATTTTATCGGTTCGGTTTTCTCGGTTTTTATTATAAAATTCGGTCGGTTCAGTTTTTTTTGAAAAATTTCGGTTTATTCGGTTTTCGGTCTATTCGGTTCGGTTCGGTTCGATTTTAACCGAATACTCACCCCTAGGTGCTAGCCACTTGGATCGACAAAAATCTTTTGGAAGCACAATGGATCTGAAGATGTGTCAATGATCAAAGTTGGAGTAGGTTGTCAAAGTCTTCCCGGGGATGTTTCTAAGTCTTCTTCCAAGGGTGTCTATTTATAACCTCCAAGGAAGATAAGAGTCATGCTCTTCATCTTCTCTATTAAATATCATAATTGTGGCTCTTTAAATTCTTCATTAATGATCATAATTATGATTGTGGCTATTCAAATTCTTTCTTCACAATCGATTCATCTTCTTCCTTTTTATTCTTCCTCGGGAAAACGGATGTGCCTACCTTTAGAAGCAGGCAAGCGAGAATGTCCGGCAGCCGTGAGATCGGAGTCGAAGGGCGGTCCGGCGACAGTGGGACAGGATGGTCCGGCGGCGATGGGATCCGAGGCGAAGGGCGGCCCGGCGGCGGTCGGAGCGGATGGTCAGGTGGGATCTAACTCGACCACCATTCGTGCACAGGCTTCCGATGCTATCGCAGCAGCGGCAGCTGTTGCCGCGACGGCAGCTACAGCTACAATCTCCAGCATTCTCCGACGGCGGGCGAAAGATCCGCGGGCTCTGCGTCGGGGAGGCATACCTTGCTGTACAGAGAGAGAGGCAGAGTGGGGATAGACGAGCAGGGGGTTAAATAGGGTTTGTGATGGCAGAATTTAGTCCTACATAGGGGTGAGCAAAAATTCGGAAAAACCGAATTAACCGAACCGAACCGACCGAATTTTGGAATTCGGTTCGGTTAATTCGGTTTTCGGTTTTTTTTCTTGAAATTTGGTTCGATTTTCGGTTAATTCGGTTCGGTTTTCGATTTTCAATTTTGTAATTCGGTTAAACCGAATAAACCGAATAAACCGAATAAGAATATTAATTTAATTATTTTTATTTAGAAATATAATTAAATTAAATTAAATCATTGTTTTTTAATTAAAATCGAATAAAATTTTAAAAGTTCGGTTATCGTTAATTCGGTTAAAAACCGAATTAACCGATATTTTATCGGTTCGGTTTTCTAGGTTTTTATTATAAAATTCGGTCGGTTCAGTTTTTTTTGAAAAATTTCGATTTATTCGGTTTTCGGTCTATTCGGTTCGGTTTGGTTCGGTTTTAACCTAATACTCACCCTTAGTCCTACATCGAAAATATTTTTGTTCTTATACAAATATATATGGGAAACAGGTTAGCACTATGGGATGGTTTTAACCATAATCATAATATACTTTTTAGGTTTTTTTTCATTAGTTTAAATGAATTGGGCTTTAAGTTATACATTATTAATGGGGCCTTCAAGATTCAGCCCCACCGATAGATCTGATTATTCGGAACCGTTGATTTTTGAGGTCGACTTTTAATTTGACCGTCTAAGATTTAAAATTTTATAAATTATTTATTTGGATTTATTTAGATAATAATTATATAGTAAAAATATTAATTAGTTATTAAATAATTAATTTTATATAAAATCATTTAGAGATAAACATTTTTAAATTAATTAAT
Source organism: Boesenbergia rotunda (assembly GCA_024364735.1). NCBI lineage: Eukaryota > Viridiplantae > Streptophyta > Magnoliopsida > Zingiberales > Zingiberaceae > Boesenbergia > Boesenbergia rotunda. The sequence continues at coordinate 21,243 of JAGFNQ010009260.1, read as the reverse complement.
TATAAAATAAACGTCTTTATTTTCTAATTAAAATAATTTAAATAAAATAAAAAATAAAAAAATAAAAAATAATATAAATAAAATAAAAATAAGAAAAGATTGTTGGAACTCGGATGGCTAGAGAGGGGGGTGAATCTAGTGGGACACAAAACTTTTGAGGCTTTTGAAACTATTCTGCACTTCAGAGTTAGGCAGCGGAAGCAAATGCAGAAACAGAAAACTAAAAACAACAAACCAGAGCAAAGGAAAGCAAACCGACGCTAACACCTTGATATACAAGTTCGGAGATAACTTGCCCCTACTCCTTGGCGTGCACGTGAGGTGGGCGATCCCTTGATCGTCGGCAGATCAAGCCCCGGTGACCCGGATAAAACAGCGCCTCCTTCTCGGTGGAGAAACCTCTCCACAAGCGTCTCAATAGGATACAAGGTAAGCTCACGAGACTAAGGAGAAACCTCTCACAAGACAGTGGCAAGAAAGCTCAAGAGAGAAGCTACACAAGGAGCACAACAACAACAGCGAAACCCACAGCCACACTTGCTTGTTTTCCTGTTCGTTCCCCGTTGCCTCCTCTGCTTCTCATCTTCCTCTTAAGCTTCTGCTTCATCGCCAGGCTCCATCAGCATCCCCTGATCACAGCCTGAACCCACTGACCTCTCTGAGCACTCAGTCCACTGAAGTCCCTCTCCAGCTGAGCCTCCGTCAGTCGCCAGCATGCCTCAGTTGCCGTTGAAACCTGAGAAGGAGAAACAAACAAACCTGCTCCAAGGAAAGCCTCCCATTGACCCTCCTTGAGTGTTTGAATCTTCCCCTGTCACCTGCAGTTTAATCAGAGTGTTAGCACAGCATATCAAGCAGAAAATCATGTATCAGATGTTAAGCGCAGAGAATCGGATACGTTCAGACGTGATCAGAGCGTCTGACAGTGCATTTTGAATTAAAGTGATCGGTCACCGGACCGATCAGAGAACCTCCTGATCGGTCACCAGACCGATCAGGCTGGGTCCAGACCGATCAGGCTCCGTCCTGATCGGTCCCCAACGCACAATTAGAAATCGCGATTTCTTTGGGACTCTCCTGGATCGATCACCAGACCGATCCCAGGTTGTGGATCAATCACCCGACCGATCCACCCCTTTATCGGGCAATTTCTGAGCTTCGCAGTTCAAACCTCCTGATCGGTCACCGGACCGATCAGGGAGCCTCCTGATCGGTCACCAGACCGATCAGGTCATGACCAGACAGCTCAGGCTCCGTCCTGATCGATCATAGAGAGGAACCTGCGACGCTAGATCGTTCTCCAGAACGATCTGCACAGTGATCCTGATCGGTCCACAGACCGATCAGGAGCAGATCAGCAAGGGAACTCAACCTCACTGTGTGCTCCCTGATCAGTCACCAGACCGATCAAGAGCCAAGCAGTGGGTGAAACGCATACTCCCTGATCGGTCACCAGACCGATCAGTCATCGCTGGATCGGTCACCAGACCGATCCACGAAGGAGCACCGTGCCAACTTCCCTGATCGGTCACCAGACCGATCCAGGCAAGCCCAAATGCACTCTAAGTCACGAGAACAAGCCTCCAGCCCTTCTCTGACTCGTGCCATGCCCAGCTTCACTCACTGGGACTTCAACCTAGCCCTCCAAGCTAGGGTCTGGCTTCACTCACCAGGGTTTCGGTCACCCGGCTTCACTCACCGGGACCCGGCTTCACTCACCAGGATTTCAACCTAGCTTCACTCACTAGGATTTCAATCACCTGGCTTCACTCACCAGGACTCGGCTTCACTCACCGGGATTTCCATCACCTGGCTTCACTCACCAGGACCCGACTTCACTCACCGGGATTTCCATCACCTGGCTTCGCTCACCAGGACCCGGCTTCACTCATCGGGATTTCCAACACCTGGCATCACTCACCAGGACCCGGCTTCACTCATCGGGATTTCCAACACCTGGCTTCACTCACCAGGACCCAGTTTCACTCACCGGGATTTCCAACACTTGGCTTCACTCACCAGGACCCGATTTCACTCACCGGGATTTCCAACACCTGGCTTCACTCACCAGGACTTTTTCCCACCTAGCCCTCCAAGCTAGGACTTTTCTACACCTAACCCTCCGAGTTAGGACTTTTCACATGCCAGCGTGCAATCTCCCGATCCACCTGGACTTAATCCGAATTCAACCAAACTTGAATCAAACTTAAATCAGTGTCAACACCAAAACAACAATCAGGGTCAGACTGCATCAACAATCTCCCCCTTTTTGTTGTTTGACAACCCGATTTAAGTTTAGACGTTAATGATCAATTGAAGGCAGTTCAATTATCGTAAGGGAATCAAAATCCTCCCCCTATAATAACCCTAAACTTAATCAACCATTTTCTCCCCCTTTGTCAAACATCGAAAAGGGTATGGTTATTAAGTTTAAACATACCTCCCCCTCAAACACGGGTCTCTCCCCAAATCCAAAATAATCAAAGGTAAACTTTTGAATTGCATATGAGAGGCATATACCATAAATGTATCATGGCAACAATGTATATGCAACCCATCAGGCTGATGTTTGATACAGAAAAATCTCTGATATATCTATGAACGATTAATTTTCAGAAAAATCTCTGTAATTCTGATTCGTTCAAGATCAGACTGCATTAACATTTAGAATTTCATGTGAAGACATATACAAAAGTATATAATGGTCAAATACGTATATGCTTCATATGACGACTAAGGAATGCATCTGTATCTGAAACATAGTCCTGATTGGTCTCCGTGACCAACCAGGTTCGTTGATTACTGGATACAAAATATTTTGATTAGTCTGGGGAGCGATCAGATTTTAGAAAAAATTTCTGAACCTCTGATACGTTCCTGATCAGACTGCATTGATAATTTGCATTCCGTAACAGTGAAGTAGACTCTATTAATATTCGATATTTTAGAAGAATTTCTGAAACATGACATTAAGAACAAGAGTCATGACTCAAACAAACCCTTTCTTATGAATTTGAACATTCCAACATAGGCTTGTATCAAATCAGTATTTAGGTTTTGTTTCCAGTACCACTTGAACCAATTTGTACTTCCTTAGTACCAGGATTATACTAATGGAGGATCAAATATGTTTCAATTGTAATTGGTTTGTATCAAATTTGTTAGGAGTATGATCATTGAACTGATACAATTCGATGAGAAGAGATTGGTTTGAGGAGGTTTTGGATCAATTTGGAACGATTTGGGAGTTCCTTGATCAGAGTTGGTCTGATCGGTCACCAGACCGATCAGAAGCACCCCTGATCGGTCGGTGGACCGATCAGGGATGATACAGAATGATTTCTGAAACTAATCAGTTTCAGAAACAAGTTCGTTTCAACTCATGATCACTCTAATCCCTAATACAATCAGATTTACTCCCTAAATGAGTTCCATTAACCATAAATCATTTAATCAAAACAAGCAATCTGATTTGGGTCTCTTAACTAAGCTTCATTTCATATCAAGGATTAAGAATTTCCATGGATTAATATACCATCACTAGGTTGACTGATCAATTATGTTCTAAGCATGTTCTTGGCATGATCTTGAGTCTTCAAAAACAGATTTATGTCAAAGAATGATAAGTATGCTCTAAGCATGAACTTGAATGTCAAAACATGTTTCTATCAAAATTCCAAGGCAGGTATGCATACCATCACTTGAACAGGAAGTTTATAATCATGGATAGCATGGATGCATATTGCTATTTATCAACATCAATACATGAATGAAATCTATGTGTGCCAAGGCATGATCGGAATGTTTTTAGCATGATCATTTTTATTCCAAACAAATTTGATAATTTAATTTACACCTAAGTATTGATATCTTGATAATCCAAATAATATTGGGCATATGAAAAACGTCAAGTTTGATGAGAAAGCAGCTAAGTCATAGAAGTTAAGTATTGAGTCTTGAATCATCACAAACTATGAGTTCATACTTGTTTCCTAACATGTCTTCATGTTGTGTAACACATATAATAAACTCATGGTATACTAGAACAGGTTCAAAAACACCTTAAGCTTGAGTTATGGCATATCATTAATCATCATTTGCAGTAAACATAAATTGCTATAGGAAAACCAATTATCCTAAGCAATTCATGGCAAGAGCAAGTTGTGGGTTAGTCTAAGCCATTCATGTGAATTTGAGGAAATGGTAAGCACATTCCTAACTAGGAATGACTATATGTTTGGAGCACCAAATATCAACCACCCATGTTGATACATGCTCCCCCTCAAACTAAGCTATACAATTCGAAAGATAGAGGTTTTAGGTACCCAAATTTTGGGACCTAATGAATCTACAATGAATGACTTTGGCACCCATGCCTTAGTCATTTTCTTTCTAGCCTTTTGAACCCTAGAGGCATTTGGTGACCTAAATTGAGTTCTTGACATTAAAGATATGACACTAGGTTCTTTAGGTTGGTAACCCAAAACAACCTTGTTGTACATCGCCCTTTGTGAGTTGAGTATCATATCTAATGTTTTAGAGCTTGTTGAAAACTTCTCAAGAACATTCTTGAGGTTTTCAACTTCGCTCTTCAAGTTCTTATTTTCATCCTTAAGAGATTCATCATGCAAAGCATTAATGTCCTCAACCTTAGAGGATTTCAATTCTTTTACTTCCAACCTTAATGTTTTGACTTTGGCCTTAGATTTCTTAAGTATTTTTGTCAAGTACGCTATTGCTCTATAGCATTTGTCTAACTCGGGAGAGATTAACTCTTCATCATCCGAAGATGATGAAGGCGCGGTTGAGGAGCTTCTTGATTCGTTGTCACTCTCCTAGGTTGATTCTTCTAAGGCCACGAGAGCCACATGACAGTGGCTTTTCTCCTCTTTGTCCTTCTTCCTTTTGTTTCCTGCAACAAAAGCAAACCCTTTCTCCCTTGGGCTTGTGTTAGAAATCTCATGTAGTTCCATTTCACAAAATAAATCTTCTAGCTTAATAATTGAAAGATCCCTAGATACCATGTAGGCATCCACCATGGATGACCACAAAGTGTTCCTAGGGAAAGCTTTTAGAATGTACCTCACAAGGTCGCGGTTCTCGACCTTTTCATTGATGGAGTGGAGACCGTTGAGTATCTCTTTAAACCGACCATGAAGTATACTTACAGTTTCTTCCTCTTTCATGGACAGATTTTAGAGTTAGCTGAGAAGGAGGTCCTTCTTGGCAGTCCGGGTGTCTTGGGTTCCTTCATGGAGCTCAATGACTTTGTTCCAAAGGTCTTTAGCACTTGTGAAGGGACCAACCTTGATTAGTTGGTCCTTGGTCAACCCACATTGCAAAGTTACCACCGCTTTCGCATCGGCTTCACCTCTCCGGATTTGATCTGCTGACCAACTTGAGAAGTCCATCTCTTTTCCCTCAGCATCTTTAGGAGTGGAAAAACCTTCCTTGACAGCAAACCACATGCCGAGGTTGGTTTTGAGATAAAACTCCATCTTCAACCTCCAGTATGGAAAATCAGAGCCGTCGAAGAGTGGAGGTCGGTTTGTGCTCATTCCTTCTCTTCCAGCCATCTTGTTGATAACTCTCGGATGTTAAGCCGTTTGTAAAGAGTCCCAAGCTCTGATACCACTTGTTGGAACTCGGATGGCTAGAGAGGGGGGGGTGAATCTAGTCGGACACAAAACTTTTGAGGCTTTTGAAACTATTCTGCACTTCAGAGTTAGGCAGCGGAAGCAAATGCAGAAACAGAAAACTAAAAACAACAAACCAGAGCAAAGGAAAGCAAACCGACGCTAACACCTCGATATACAAGGTTCGGGGATAACTTGCCCCTACTCCTTGGCGTGCCCGTGAGGTGGGCGATCCCTTGATCGTCGGCAGATCAAGCCCCGGTGACCCGGATAAAACAGCGCCTCCTTCTCGGTGGAGAAACCTCTCCACAAGCGTCTCAATAGGATACAAGGTAAGCTCACGAGACTAAGGAGAACCTCTCACAAGACAGTAGCAAGAAAGCTCAAGAGAGAAGCTACACAAGGAGCACAACAACAACAGCGAAACCCACAATCACACTTGCTTATTTTCCTGTTCGTTCCCCGTTGCCTCCTCTGCTTCTCATCTTCCTCTTAAGCTTCTGCTTCATCGCTAGGCTCCATCAGCATCCCCTGACCACAGCCTGAACCCACTGACCTTTCTGAGCACTCAATCCATTGAAGTCCCTCTCCAGCTGAGCCTCCGTCAGTCGCCAGCCATGCCTCAGTTGCCGTTGAAACCTGAGAAGGAGAAACAAACAAACCTGCTCCAAGGAAAGCCTCCCATTGACCCTCCTTGAGTGTTTGAATCTTCCCCTGTCACCTGCAGTTTAATCAGAGTGTTAGCACAGCATATCAAGCAGAAAATCATGTATCAGATGTTAAGCGCAGAGAATCGGATACGTTCAGACGTGATCAGAGCGTCTGACAGTGCATTTTGAATTAAAGTGATCGGTCACCGGACCGATTAGAGAGCCTCCTGATCGGTCACCAGACCGATCAGGCTGGGTCCAGACCGATCAGGCTCCGTCCTGATCGGTCCCCAACGCACAATTATAAATCACGATTTCTTTGGGACTCTCCTGGATCGATCACCAGACCGATCCCAGGTTGTGGATCAATCACCTGACCGATCCACCCCTTTATCGGGCGATTTCTTAGCTTCGTAGTTCAAACCTCCTGATCGGTCACCGGACCGATCAGGGAGCCTCCTGATCGGTCACCAGACTGATCAGGTCATGACCAGACAGATCAGGCTCCGTCCTGATCGATCATAGAGAGGAACCTGCGACGCTAGATCGTTCTCCAGAACGATCTGCACAGTGATCCTGATCGGTCCACAGACCGATCAGGAGCAGATCAGCAAGGGAACTCAACCTCACTGTGTGCTCCCTGATCAGTCACCAGACCGATCAGGAGCCAAGCAGTGGGTGAAACGCATACTCCCTGATCGGTCACCAGACCGATCAGTCATCACTGGATCGGTCACCAGACCGATCCACGAAGGAGCACCGTGCCAACTTCCCTGATCGGTCACCAGACCGATCCAGGCAAGCCCAAATGCACTCTAAGTCACGAGAACAAGCCTCCAGCCCTTCTCTGACTCGTGCCATGCCCAGCTTCACTCACTGGGACTTCAACCTAGCCCTCCAAGCTAGGACCTGGCTTCACTCACCAGGGTTTCGGTCACCCGGCTTCACTCACCGAGACCCGGCTTCACTCACCAGGATTTCAACCTAGCTTCACTCACTAGAATTTCAATCACCTGGCTTCACTCACCAGGACCCGGCTTCACTCACCGGGATTTCCATTACCTGGCTTCACTCACCAGGACCCGACTTCACTCACCGGGATTTCCATCACCTGGCTTCACTCACCAGGACCCGGCTTCACTCACCGGGATTTCCAACACCTGGCTTCACTCACCAGGACCCAGTTTCACTCACCGGGATTTCCAACACCTGACTTCACTCACCAGGACTTTTTCCCACCTAGCCCTCCAAGCTAGGACTTTTCTACACCTAACCCTCCGAGTTAGGACTTTTCACATGCCAGCGTGCAATCTCCCGATCCACCTGGACTTAATTCGAATTCAACCAAACTTGAATTAAACTTAAATCGGTATCAACACCAAAACAACAATCAGCGTCAGACTCCATGGAGTTCAGATAATCAACCCGTCGAGCGTCCTAACTGGTCACCTCAGCCGCCTTATACGCGCGGAGTTCCTCCAACTCGACTCGGGTGGCCTCCCACTCGGATTGCTGCGCTTGAAGCCGACCCAGCTCTTCAGACTGAGTGTGAAGCTCCTCATCCTGATTCGCCAGCTGATCCCCCAGGGAGTAGTCCTCTCAGCCTGGGAAGATAACTCCAGCTCCTTGGCCTCCAACCGGGAGCGTAGGGGGTTGGACTGACTGGTTCACCTCGCGGAGTTCCTCCTTGGTTTTTTGCAGCCGCCCCCGGGCCTTCTTCACCCGCTCCTGGGCCTTGTCTTTGAGAGCCCAAGCCTTGTGCTCAGTGTGCTCGAGCTGGGAGACTCGCACAAGAGCTTGGGCAACCGCCGAATCAGCCGAGTCGATCTGGGCGCGGGAGATCTCCAACTGCTCCTCCGAGTGAGCCAGCCTGTCCTGCAGGGCGATCACCTCGGCTCGGAGCCCATTGAGGGAGGCCTCATCAGAAACCAGCTGAGTCTGGTCGAGCTGGGCCACCAGGTTGTCCACTCGCCGCTCGGCCCGCCAGCGATCCTTGGCGTGTGCTAGCATGGTCATAGACATGCTATAGCACATACCCCACAGCTGCAAAAAGAACGGCTAGTCATCAGTGTTTGGACAAAATAGGGAACCAAGAGCGCCTAAAGTACCTGGGTGGCCTCTGACATGAAGGCGTTGGCGCGGATGCTCGGGCCTCAATAATTGGACCCCCAGAGACCGTATAGAAAATGGTCAGCAAGCGGTCCGTGGAGGTGCAGCTCTTGGGTCCAGTCGGGAGTGACGTCGCTCGGCACCTCCCAGATCATGGCCGGGTCTGCGCGAGAAGGGAGCAGGAGGTGCATCGGAGGATGCCCAAGATCATCCCCCGAACGGGGAGAGCACGACCCCTCCGGTGATGCGCGGGAAGGAGAAGGTGCTGAGGGGTCAACCGTCGATTTTTGCTTTTTCTACTTCTTGCGGGGCCGGCTGGTAGAGGCCCCCGAGGGGCCGGCAGCAGAGGGTGCGGAAGAAGTGGCCGTGGGGTGCGCGGGCTCAGCCTCCCGGTCGGCTTCGCGCGCTCGTTTGTGCCTGATAAGAAGGGGTTGATTCGGCTTCGACTCGAGTTCGAAGGTCGGAGCGGAAACATGCGCCGGTGCGGGAACATGGGGAGGCGTCGACTCGGGGATCGGGGGAACGGGACTCCGCTGCGATAGCTGCTCAGCGACCCGAGCCTCCAACTTGGCGTCGTCTAGGCCAAAGCCCTCCTCCAAGGCCGCCGCTAACATCATATTGGCTGCAAAAGAATCAGTGTTTAGTTAGCTATAAATGAACAAAATAGTCCGAAGGAAGCACTTACCAAGTGAGGCCGGTCGGCGGAAAGGCACTGTGCTGAGCCCAAACGCATAGAGGATGTCCTTGCTCAGCAAATACGCTCCATTAAAATGGCGACCCCCGATCTTGGAGAGGGCCGACTGATAAGAGGGTAACGAGCGGTAGTTCTTGGGGAGGGGGGGGGGGAGAAGGAGGAAGGTCGGAAATCCAGTGGGTGGGCCAGCTCGGGCCGGCGGGGTGTTAACAAAAAAGTAGCGCTACTTCTAGCCCTTGTGGGAGGTGGGAAGTTTAGACAAAAAGGACGTCCTGGCTTGGGCTTGAAAGAAGAAGTCACCCGGCTTTTGCTTCTTGGGGTAGTAGAAATAATAGAAGACTTCCGGCTGAAGGGGGATTTTGTACAAAGAAAAGATAATGACCGACCCGCAAATCAGGCGGATGGCGTTAGGTGCCAACTACGATAGAGGAATTTGGAAAAAGCGACATACGGCGGCAATAAAGGGGTGGATCGGGAAGCGCAGCCCGGCCTGCAGATGGTCCCGGGAGAGGGTGATGTAGCTAAGGGGAGGAGTCGCCGGTCGGTTGGTCGGGTCGGGAAGACGAAGGTGGTGATCCGGGGAAATATGGTAGTCGGCCCGAATCTCATCTAGGTGATGGTGATCGAGCTCGGACACTATGGTAGAATACCACGGGTCCGGGGAGGGAGAAGTGGAGGCCATAGAAAGAAGTAAAAGGAAGAAGAGACTGACCGAGTGAGGAAACGGGGCTCGCCGGAGAAGATAACCGGAGGAGGACGATCGCCGGAACCCTAGCAGAGCGCGTTGGAGCAACAGAACGGCGTCAAGACAAGGTAACAAAGGTGAAAGGGGGGCACGGTGAAAGGCTATTTATAGGGTCGAAGGTGCACCGACAGCCGTCTGATGATAATCCTGGGAAAAGGCGCGGTAATTCCCGAGGCCGGATGCCGCGCGCACGCCAAACCCGTGCGGGGCGCCGGGTGGTGGCTGCCTCGTTGTCCGGAGCACCAGTCGCCAGTGGATACACGGAGCGGTCATTAAGACCGCAATTAATGCAGTCATTAAGAGGTATGGGCTGAAACAGTAAGGCCTGGATCCGTGACAAGACAGACTGGGCAGGTTGACAAGACAGCCCGACAAGATGGGTGCCCACCGAGCGGAGGAGTCGTCCTACTGTCAAGAGTAAAATGAAAACAGGCCCTCCAGAGAGGCCAAGCTCGCCTTAATAGAAGTCCAGTCAGTCGGACTCGGCGCCTCCTTCGACTAGACTCGAAGGGGAGGCTTATGATCCCGCCCTCGCTCACGTGTCTCCTGAGGGGGCCAGCCGGGCGGCCTGGTCGCGGGACCCCTAGCCCCGGTGGCCAGTTAGCCCGCCTGTAGAACTGGACGGGCCCGGACCCGGGAAGGCCGGCTCCCCCACCCTGGATGGGAGGCACTACAACCCGGTCCCCGACCGGGAAGCCAGCTGGCCCCCACCCCGAACGGGAGGCCCTACAACCCGGTCCCCGACCGGGAAGCCAACCAGCTCCACCCCGGCCGGGAGGCACTACGACCCAGTCCCTGATCGAGAAGCCGGGCTGGGACCGGGAAGCCAGCCAGCCCCCACCCCGGCCAGGAGGCCCTACAACCCGGTCCCCGACCGGGAAGCCAGCCAACCCCCACCCCCGCCAAGAGGCACTACAACCCGATCCCCGACCGGGAAGCCAGCCAACCCCCACCCCCGCCGAGAGGCACTACAACCCGGTCCCCGACCGGGAAGCCAGCCGACCCCCACCCCCTTCGGGAGGCACTACGACCTCGTTCCCGGCCGGGAAGCCGGTCGGCTCCCACCCTGGCCGGGAGGCATTGCATCCTCGTTCCCGGCCGGGAAGCCAGGGAGTCCCTTTGACTGACAAGGGGCGGCCAACCATGGTACGACGACCATGATGGACCTTACCTCGTAATAAATGGCAGCACGTTTGTTCCGTCATCCCTGTACCCTCCGAACATACCGGACACTCCGCACCTTGCCTCCCTCCGCAGCAGCAGTGTCAGTTTGAGCAGCGCCGCTCGGAGCCACTCCTAGAGATGACGACGCCCATACCCCTGCCTTACCAGGGTACAAAAGGACGATTGGCATAGACAGGAGTTGTCAGCTTCCTCAGGTATATAAACCCCTCTCTTCCCCACCTCAAGGGGTATGCTCAACAGTGTTTTTTCACTACGATATTGCTCTTTCTGCTCTACCGGGGACTGATTTGACCGTCGGAGGGCCTTGCTGGAAACTTTTCTCGGTGGGTTTGCTAACGGTCATCTTCTTGCAGGTCGCGGCCAAGTCAGCACAGCTCGTGGCACTCGGGGTACCCTCTCACCCGGGGAACTTCCACCTCGCTCGTCGACAGATCATCATGGCTTTCAAATCATGGCGACGACAAGACTCTTAAATCAATACATCTTTAGTTACTAATTGTTTCTGATTTCCAATCAACCAAATAAACTAACAAAACAAAACTAATCAATTAATCTACAATATAATTTGATCAACAAAAAATGGAATTTATTCAATCTAACTTCGACTCGAATTTAAATGTTCAGGCTCTCAAACCATATAAGTTGCTGGCAAAATCAAAATGGGTCCTAATGTGAATTTGGGCTTAATCCCGTTGAGGCCTAAACCTTAGTTGAATCCTCCAGCCAAAATTTAAATCTCAAAATCAAATTCAGATCGAACCGATGATTGAATCCATACTCATGAAACACGAACTACACTCCAAGTCTAAATCAAATTAAAACATGTTGATCTGGTTAGACTCGATCAAATTAGAAAGACAAAAATTTCACAGGCACTGCTAATGAGCGAGCAGCTGGTGCTGGTGGGAATGCCACTTGGCCTGTGCTAGAGCTTCGACAATTAGAAAGTAACGCTGAACCTGCAGGTTCGGATCGAGTCCCACGAGAACGAGAGAAACGAGTAACGCTGAAACAGCTTCCGATCGAGTCTCACGAGAACGAGAGAAAGGAGAAAAGTCGCGAAGAGGCGCCGCATCAAACGTGCTATCCTTGACCTTGTGCAAGTACAAACAATTGAAGAGAAACGAGCAAGCACAGCCAGGCAGCTTCTTCACGCTCTCGGGGATGGCGTCGTGGAAGCCTCTCCTCCTAAAATCCTTGGACTCCAATGCCCATCTCAAGCATTCCGCCTTCTTTCAACTGGTAAGGGATCTCTCTCGTTATCTCTCTCACTCCCTCTCCGTGATCTTGATCCTGGTTCAACAATTGATTGACAGGCGACAATCGGTTCCAATGGAAGGCCTTCCAATCGAACTGTGGTCTTCCGGTATGACCCGTACTGCTCTTGCGCATCCTTCTTGTCTCAATTTCATTAGCCAATAGTTTGGGCGGAAGTTGTCGATTGATTTTGCTGTCTCTAGAGGATTTCAGGAGGGTACGGATATGATTCAGATAAATACCGATCGCCGCAGTGCCAAGGTAACTTACACGTATTAGGAGTTTTTGGATGAATTATATATACTCACTCTTTGTGCTTGCTTTCCTTGATTGAACAGATTGAGGAGATTCAGCATTGCCATTTCGGAGAGGTAAATCGTTTGGGGCGTAATGCGATTAGGGCATTTTATCGTCTTGTAACTCTGTAGCTGTGCATAATGAACACACGCTAGCATTCAAATATATGTTCTATCATCTGTATATCACGCTAGATTAGGGATGGACTGATGGTTAGGGCGTGAGTGTTGCCACCATGAGGTCTGGGGGTCAAATTTTGACATCCGGCTAGTAGCCCCCGTGATTTATCTCCTCCGTGTTGGCCTCCTTACATCCGGGCTAGTAGCCCCCGTGATTTATCTCCTTCGTGTTGGTCTCCTTTTTGCCACCATCATTGTATATCACGGAAACTTGTTATATTTGTAGTTTCATTCTTTGCTTCCTATCACTAAGCTAGGTTGCCGAGCAATCAATATTGATTTGAACTTCTTTTTTTTTAAAAAATAATCTTTAATAGACAAATGATGATGATGGATGTTGAATTAACCAATATTTTATGTTCTTGAACACGATAAAGTTGTCAAATATACAAATGCCACTTTATCTGAACTGTTTGCCTGCAAATGTTTTTCATTGGTTGAAATTCTTCATGTATTTGCAACCAGCCAAATTTCAGTCTTGCAGTAACAAACTAAAATTGCTTTGTTATGGTTTATTAAACTCTTCTAGATATGTTGGTACTTCACTGAGTCGTGGGAACAGTTCAGATTTAAGGGAACTATAGACATCATTGATTCTATAAATTCAGATGCTTTGAAGCTTCAGGTTAGCAAACAGTTTAGCTTTTCCTATTATCCTGTGATCATTGTTGTTGTTAGATGATTCACCTATGATTATTATTAATTTTGAGTAAGGGTAATTGCAGATTGGCAAACTGCTATAAATTCAATTTTACTGGTCAATTCCCATAATATGGTTAGCGTCACTTTAACACGGTGATAAATGATTTGAACCACTAATTCCCTATTCTAGATTATGGCTTTTGTTAGGTTTTAGCATGTCCATACACATGGTATTGACAAATGATCTTTTACACATGAATATCTTTCCAAGAATTGTTGATAAGATAGGTTGAAGCATTAATCCCTGAGATAATAGTTCTCAAAATTGGTTTGTGAATGTGGAAAATTTATATCTTCACAATAGTAGAACAAGTTGTAAAGAGCATGATTTCACTTTTCTTGTTGATGTGCATCATTAATGCTACAAATTTTAATGCTTCCAAGGATCCTCATTCATTGTTGTCACATGATTCAAATATATGATCTTTGTTACATATAAGGTATGGCCTGTTGGTGAGAGCCCTAGAGCCGATCATGTAATGATTGTATGGACTAATTTGTATCATATTCCTATGTATAAATAAAGGCATGTTTTATGGTTATTATACTTACGTGTATTTGTGCCAATTAGCTAAGTATAATAATGTCCTTGAGTAGAAGTTTCTTATCTATATCAATCGATTGGTTGAATCGATAGTGAGATGATATAGAGAACACTACTCTAAATAATTCCTAGTCAAGTATTAACATTCAAGGACAATGTTAATACGTAGAGGCTAGCATGTAGGTCAACATGATGACTTGATCTCACAAGTCATAGATATAGAGATATCAAGTTGACACATGGGTATGCATTGGAGAATGTATACTGAATGACCCACCATGAGAAAGTATCATGGATCGTTATATGAGTGTCATATACTTTCTCATGTGGCTATTAGTATGACTATTAGTCCTTGGACCTGAAGTCACCATGGATTCCTACATAAGGAGTTGCGTACTTTGGCTTCGTCAAACGTCACCCGTAAATGGGTGGACTATAAAGGCGATTACTGGGTATGTAACAAATTATGGAGAGGGATGTGAGTGATGTAGATGGGATCTATCCCTCCTATATGACGGGAGCGATATCGTATTCTTGATAGAGTGAGACCACAAAGTGCATGGCCATGCCCAAGTGAGTCAATATGAGATATTGAGCTCACTTGATTAGTGTGAGTCTACTTGGAGTTCAAGATATAGATTGACTCGAGGATGACACGGTCTATGCCTCAATTGAGTCAATCTAGATATCAAGGATAGAGGGACATTATCATATATTGTGAGAGTCACAATTATTAGTCACAAGGTGATGTTGGATCTCAACATTCTTGTAACTTGGGTAGCAATGATGTGTTGCTAGATACCGCTCATTGCTTATGTTTCTAAGAGGTTAGAAGCATTGCCAACGTTACAAGAACCTATAGGGTCACACGCAAAGAACAAATAGATGGAGAAAAATTGAAGTCAAGTTTGACTTGGCTAAATATGGAAAGTCCATAAAAGGCAAGTTTGACTTGACCTAAATCCAAATCAAGTTTGACTTGACTTGGTTCCACTTCAAGTTAGACTTGACATGGGAGAAGAAGTGAAGTCAAGTTTGACTTGGCTAAATATGGAAAGTCCATAAAAGGCAAGTTTGACTTGACCTAAATCCAAATCAAGTTTGACTTGACTTGGTTCCACTTCAAGTTAGACTTGACATGGGAGAAGAAATGGAGTCAAGTTTGACTTGACTATTTATGGAAAGTCCATAAAAGGCAAGTTTGACTTGACCAAAACCCACCTCACCTTTGTTTGACCAAGTGATGACTTGGTTTTCCCCCCATTTGAATTTCGAATTCAAATTGAAAGGGGATATGGAAGGCCACCTAATGGCACTTAATAGCCATTATGGCCGGCCACCTAATGGCCATTAATGGCCATTAAGTGGCCGGCCACCATGTGGGAACAAAACCTATGTTTTGTTTCATTTTGGGTGTGAGGCTTTTCTTCTTCTCTCTTGATTTTTGGTGGGAGTGCTTCTTCGACCTCTCCTCTTGGCCGAAAGCTATAGGGTGCTAGCACACCTAAGCTTTTGATCCATCTTCATTTGTTCGCGTGGATACGTATAGAGGAGTGTCTGCTTTGATACTCTAAGAGATCCGGCGGCCTTTTGGACAAGCGGGAAAGCGAAGGGCTACGCGTCAAGGGTAATGATTCTTATCATGTAGATCTAATGTAGATTAAACTCGTACTCGTAATTTATTTTTATGTTCGCACGGATCCGTGGCCGAACTTCTGGGGTTTCCGCAACGCAAAAAGCGGTTTTTGCGGCCTAGAATTTCCAACAGTGGTATCAGAGCCACGTGCGAACCTTGTACGAGTTTAAATTTGTTTTTTTTTGTATTAGATACAAAATTTAAAGACAAATTATATTCTGTGATTTTTCGAAATTTATAGAATTTATGGGTATTTTTCTCATGAAGTCGAAGCAACAAGTGTTCGGACACTTGTAGGCTTCACCGATCGAGAAAAACTTTCCGAAACGGAAAGATCTCGCTATAATCTTTCGGGACAGCGGCTTAAGTTGTTGTAAGGTGATTTTGGGACACTCGCGAAATTCATTTCGCGAGTAGGGGCGCCGCCCCTAACCCCGCGAGGGGCATTGTCCCGCAATCGTGCCCGAAAATCGTGTAGCGGGACCGTTACGGAAGTGTAACTCATAATATTGTAAAATTGTCGAAAAATTATAGAAATTTATTTAAAATACATAATTTGGAATTATGTATGGATTTGTGATGATCATGGCCCAATAAAAACCCAATGTGATTGGAATGTGTTGTAATTCATATTACGGTCTGTGTACCGTTTTTGTGGTTGTGCGTGTTGTATAGTGTATGCGACCTGCGAGTCGGCTTCTTTTATTTTATTTCTGTACTTTCTTATTTTGTAATGTACAAAATGAAGACGGTGGGCGGTCCATCCGAAGACGGAGTTATGGAGGGAGCCGACGACACGTGGCGGTCAAAGGAGAAGCTTGGAGAAGCGAAACCCTAGGTTGACCGTCCGATCTTCTCATTGGCTTGAGAAGATCGTAGTAGGGCCATGATCCAATCACAAATTAAATTATTTTATTATTTGCTTGTATGTGATGCATGCTAGAGTAAAATAATTAGAGCCTTGTGTATATGATACACCCTCTCTCTTGCGATTAGATTCGATCTAATTCAAATCAACTCCGACTCGTAAATGCCTACCAAGTTTTGATACCTATCACTACCTCGATCATTTGTTGTTGTTGAATCTGCCAAAGCAGAGCAACACATTTAATCTTGGTAGGGTACGGAGGGACAATCTTGGTCCCGCCTATCACGGCTTGGGTGAGAACAAACTCAATCAGATTGAGTGAAACTAGTTAACTCGGTTGGATCGAGTCTAACTATAGGCATATTCCAATCGTTGGAAAGGTAGGATAAAAATCGCATTTATATTAAAACTTGGGCGATTTAGCCAAAGCTAACTCAAGTTTTTATGTAAATGTAAATTTTAATCCTATAAACAAGAGTTGCATAGAGATGTAATCGGTAAATTGTTACCTACCGATCGTACTAAGTCTTGGGCGATTTAGCCAAAGCTAACTCAAGGCTTAGTATGATGTGGATCTTGTCCCACTATATTATAGTTAAATTAGATAGAATCTTGTAGCGTGGTTTGACCACATCTATGACTTGATTCTACAAAATTTCTATAATTCAGTGGGAGAATCATTTAATTAAAGGCCTAATTAAATGAAAAAAGGAATATGTTATTTAATTTTCTGCATTTTATTGTTGTAGATTGCCATGTCGACAAACGCAAATACTCTCTCTCTGCGATCTGTCCTTGAGAAGGACAAGCTCAATGGAGCAAACTTCCTGGACTGGTACAGGAACTTGAGAATTGTTCTCAAGCAAGAACGTAAACTGTACGTTCTGGAGCAGCCTATTCCCGAGGCACCTCCTGCCAGTGCCACGCGAGCTGACCGTGATGCTCACAAGAAGCATCAAGATGACGCATTAGATGTGTCATGCCTTATGCTCGCAACCATGAACTCTGAGCTTCAGAAGCAACATGAGTTAATGGATGCTTTCGATATGGTTGAGCATCTGCGTCAACTGTATCAAGGACAAGCAAGGCACGAGAGATTTGAGATCTCTAAGGCACTGTTTCAGTGCAAGATGCAAGAAGGGACTCCCGTAGGTCCCTATGTACTCAAGATGATTGGGTACATAGAGAATCTGCAGAGATTGGGATTCCCACTGGGCCAAGAGCTGGCCACAGACTTGATCTTGCAGTCCCTACCCGAAAGTTATAGTCAATTTGTCATGAACTGGAACATGAACGAAATTGACAAGCCCCTGCCTGAGATGCTCAGCATGTTGAGAACTGCTGAGCTCAATCTTAAGAAGGCCAAGCCCATTTTGATGGTGCAGAAGGACAAAGGTAAGGGCAAGCCCAAAGGCAAGGGAAAGTCTCAAGCCAAGGGCAAGGGCAAGGGCAAAGCACTGAAACCCAAAGGAGGGGTTGCCAAGGATGCTACCTGCTTCCACTGCGGTGAGACCGGACACTGGAAGCGGAACTGCAAGAAATATATGGAAGATCTCCAGAAGAAGAGAAGTCAGACTTCTACTTCAGGTATTCATGTTATAGAAGTCAATTTGTCTATTTCTACATCATGGGTATTAGATACCGGATGTGCTTCTCACATTTGTACTAATGTGCAGGCGCTGAGAAATAGCAGGACATTGACAAAGGGCGAGGTGGACTTACGAGTTGGCAATGGAGCAAGAGTTGCTGCTGTTGCTACAGGAGTTTATATGCTATCTCTGCCCTCTGGGCTTGTACTAGAGTTAGATGATTGTTATTATGTGCCTGCTCTGACTAAGAACATAGTTTCTGTTTCTTGTTTAGACAAGAAAGGATTTTCGTTTATAATAAAGAACAAATGTTGTTCAGTTTATTTGAATGAAATGTTCTATTGTAGTGCACCTCTGATGAACGGACTCTATCTTCTAGACTTAGAAAACCCTATCTATAACATAAATACCAAAAGGCTCAAGTCTAATGACTTGAACCAAACCTATATCTGGCACTGTCGCTTAGGCCATATAAATGAGAGTCGCCTATCCCAGCTCCATAGAGATGGTTTGCTGGACTCATTTGATTTTGAATCATTTGAGACATGCGAGTCTTGCCTTCTTGGCAAGATGACCAAGACTCCATTCAGTGGACACAGCGAAAGAGCAACCGATTTGTTAGGTCTTATACATAGCGATGTATGTGGCCCTTTCAATGTTGCTGCCAGAGGTGGTTATAGGTACTTCATTACATTTACTGATGATTTCAGTAGATATGGTTATGTGTACTTGATGACACATAAGTCAGAATCCTTTGAAAAGTTCAAAGAATTCAAGAATGAAGTACAAAACCAGCTTGGCAAGAGTATTAAAATACTTCGATCAGATCGAGGTGGAGAATACCTCAGCCATGAGTTCCGTGACTATCTAGCTGAGTGTGGGATTCTGTCCCAACTCACTCCTCCTGGAACACCACAATGGAATGGTGTGTCCGAAAGGAGGAATCGTACCCTATTAGATATGGTGCGATCCATGATGAGTCACACAGATCTTCCTATATCCTTTTGGGGATATGCTCTGGACACGGCAGCCTTCACTCTTAACCGTGTTCCATCAAAGGCTGTAGTAAAGACACCATATCAGATATGGACTGGGAAGAGTCCCCAGATGTCTTTTATGAGGATTTGGGGTTGTGAGGCTTACGTTCGACGTCAAGTCTCAGACAAACTGGGACCCAAATCTGATAAGTGCTATTTTGTAGGATATCCCAAGGAAACGAAGGGATATTACTTCTACATACCCAGTCAGCACAAAGTGTTTGTGGCGAAGACTGGGGTTTTTCTAGAAAGGGACTTTGTTTCTAGAAAAACTAGTGGGAGTACGTTCGATCTTGAAGAACTTCAAGATATGGACCAAAGCACTGAGGCCTTGATGGAGGTTGAACAGGAACCACAAAATGTTGTGGATCATGAGGTTGTTACACAAGGAGTTATGGAACAACATCCTGTTCAAGTAGACCTACCTCTTCGCAGGTCTGGTAGGGTACGTCATCAGCCTGAGAGATATTCATTTCTCTTGTCTGATGACAATGACGTTGTGCTCATTGAGAATGAGCCTACAACCTATCAGGAAGCTGTGATGAGCCCAGACTCTGAGAAATGGCTTGAGGCCATGAGATCCGAAATGGATTCCATGTACACCAACCAAGTTTGGACCTTGGTTGATCCACCTGAAGGGGTAAAACCCATTGGGTGTAAGTGGGTCTTTAAGAGAAAGACTGACTGGGAGGACTTACGCATACCTATAAGGTAGACTGGTAGCAAAGGGTTTCAAACAAATTCATGGTATTGACTATGATGAAACCTTTTCTCCAGTAGCGATGTTCAAGTCCATTCGGATCATGCTTGCTATTGCAGCATACCACGATTATGAGATCTGGCAGATGGATGTCAAAACCGCGTTCCTGAATGGGAACCTACTCGAGGATGTGTACATGACACAACCTGAGGGTTTTGTAGATCCAAAGCATACTGGCAGAGTATGCAAGCTGCAAAGGTCCATTTATGGACTAAAGCAAGCTTCTCGGAGCTGGAATCTTCGATTCGATGATGCAATCAAACAGTTTGGTTTCATCAAGAATGAAGATGAACCCTGTGTCTACAAGAGGGTTGAAGGAAACATAGTAGTTTTCCTCATATTGTATGTGGATGACATACTACTCATTGGGAATGATATTCCTATGCTTCAGTCTGTGAAGACTTGGCTGGGGAATTGTTTCTCGATGAAGGACTTAGGTGAAGCAGCCTGTATTTTAGGCATCAAGATCTATAGAGATAGATCTAAGAGATTGCTTGGCCTAAGTCAGAGTACATACATTGACAAGGTCTTACTTCGGTTTGCCATGCAGAATTCCAAGAAAGGATTTCTGCCTATGTCACATGGTATGAGTCTTTCGAAGACTCAAAGTCCCTCTTCTAGAGAGGAGAGAGACCGCATGGATAAGATCCCTTATGCCTCGGCCATAGGATCTATCATGTACGCCATGCTATGTACTCGTCCTGATGTCTCGTATGCTTTAAGTATGACGAGCAGATACCAGTCAGATCCAGGTGAGCGTCACTGGATAGCGGTCAAGAATATTCTTAAGTACTTGAGAAGGACTAAAGAATATTTCTTGATATATGGGGGCAATGAGGAGCTAACTGTAAAGGGTTACAGTGATGCTAGCTTCCAGACCGACCAGGATGATTATAGATCGCAATCAGGGTTCGTGTTTTGTCTAAATGGCGGCGCTGTGAGCTGGAAGAGTTCGAAGCAGGACACAGTTGCTGATTCTACAACAGAGGCTGAGTATATTGCTGCATCAGAGGCAGCAAAGGAGGCAGTTTGGATCCGCAAGTTCGTTGCAGAGCTTGGGGTGGTTCCTAGCATTGCAGATCCCATAGAGCTCTATTGTGACAATAATGGAGCTATTGCGCAGGCTAAGGAACCTCGCTCACACCAGCGGACCAAACATATACTACGGCGCTTCCATCTCATTCGAGAGATCATCGATAGAGGAGATGTGAAGATATGCAGAGTACCCACAGAGGCGAATGTCGCAGATCCCCTGACCAAGGCTTTGGCACAGACAAAGCATGATGGTCACACTAGATCATTGGGTATTAGATACTACAGTGATTGGCACTAGTGCTAGTGGGAGATTGTTGGTG
>JAGFNQ010009259.1:0-27637 GCA_024364735.1 Boesenbergia rotunda | reverse complement strand
GTAAACCTAAGAGATAACCTCTCCCTTAATCTATGTCTTCTCCCATTTTCAATTCTAATCCAATCCAAGTTAAGTTACCACTTAACAACAACAATATGTTAAAAATATAAGACATATCATAACCTAAGAGGTACCTCCCCCTTAATCCATGTCTTCTCATTTTTAACATTCAAGTTCTAAGTTAAAAAAACCTTAAAACCTCCATTCCAAGTTAAAATTCTAACTTAAACCACCCATTCTCCCCCTTTGACACCATCAAAATGATTGCCTCAAGCAACCAAACCTGGCATCAAATGTGAGAATAATTTTATTTTCTGAAATTTCTCACAGCATGAAAATAGCGTGCCAGTCGACTGCCCATAGGGCAGTCGACTGATACGCTATCAGTCTGATTTCAGTTTTCTGTCGAATTTCAGAAACCCAGAAAATTAAAAATTCCAAAAATTGTAAAATTTTGCATACATGTTTGAAATGTTATACTCTATCAGGGAAAAATATTAAACCATATAAAATTTCAAACATGCATGACTTTTGATAAAAATCCAAAAGTTTTGAAAATCACTACATTTTGTATCAAACTTTGAAACCAATTTTGCAAATATATGACTTTTAAAAGCATGGCACAGTATGTAAAACATAAAATGGTTTTCAAAGTTTTAAAATGTCCAACTATGATCTTTGGCAAAGTGTCCATTGATTAAACACTTGCCTCCCCCATAGTTGGTCTAGTTTTGATATTTTGATACTTTTAATGGTTCAACAATGTGCCACAAGCACAAGTGAGCCAAATGTATCACCCTAATGGATCAAGCACCCTTTTTCAAAGCTAATGTCTCCAAGTTCTATACTTCCACAAAACACATTCCAAGGCCTCTTCTTAAGGATGTAAACTCCGATTCGGGAAGAGGCTTGGTAAAGATGTCGGCTAGGTTCGACTTTGATTCAACATAGTGTAATTCTATGTCTCCCCTTGCCACATGGTCTCTAATGAAGTGATGTTTCACTTCAATGTGTTTTGTCCTAGAATGGTGAACCGGATTTTTAGTTAAATTGATTGTGCTTACATTATCACACAAGACTTTGACCTTGGTGTAATGTAGCTCATAGTCCTCTAAGGTGTGCATGATCCAAAGGAGTTGGGAAACACATCCACCCATTGCCACATATTCTGCTTCTGTTGTTGATAGGACAACGCATGGTTGTTTCCTACTACTCCAACTAACTAAGGATGATCCAAGGAATTGACATCCTCCACTTGTACTTTTCCTATCTAACTTACAACCCGCATAGTCCGAGTCAGTGTATCCAATTAGATCAACACTAGGGGTTCTAGGATACCAAAGTCCGACATTGAGGGTCCCTTTCACATACCTTAAGATCCTCTTGACTACAACCAAATGAGACTCTTTGGCACACGATTGGTACCTTGCACACATACCTACCGCAAAAAGTATGTCGGGTCTACTAGCGGTTAGGTATAGGAGGCTACCAATCATGCTCCTATATTGTTTAGGGTCTACCATTTTCCCTTCAATGTCACTATCCATTTTCACATTAGTTCCTATGGGTGTAGATGCTTCCTTAGCATTTTCTAAACCAAATTTCCTTAACATCTCTTTAGCATATTTGGTTTGAAATACATGTGTACCTTCATTAGTTTGCTTAACTTGAAGGCCTAAGAAAAAGGTTAACTCTCCTACAAGACTCATCTCAAATTCATCTTCCATACACTTGATGAATTCTTGTAGGAAGTCATTATTTGTTGACCCAAAAATGATATCGTCTACATAGACTTGGGCAACAAATATGTCCTTATCCTTAGATTTTAGGAACAATGTAGGGTCAATTGTTCCTCTCCTAAACCCCTTAGACACTAGAAATGAAGAAAGCCTCTCATACCAAGCCCGGGGAGCTTGTTTCAATCCATATAAGGCTTTCCTTAATTTGAATACATGTCTTGGATAGTTGGGGTCCTCAAACCCGGGGGTTGTTCTACATAGACCTCTTCCTTAATGATCCCATTTAGGAATGCCGACTTCACATCCATTTGGTGAAGTGTGAAACCCATGTGAGCGGCATAGGCTAGTAGAATTCTAATTGATTCTAACCTAGCTACGGGGGCATAGGTCTCATCATAATCTAATCCCTCAACTTGGTTAAACCCCCTAGCTACCAATCTAGCCTTGTTCCTAGTGATTTTACCTTGGTCATCTAATTTGTTCCTAAAGACCCATCTAGTGGTTACAATGGTACAATCAGTGGGCCTAGGAACTAACTCCCAAACTTCACTCCTCTCAAATTGGTTTAGCTCTTCTTGCATGGCCAAAACCCAATCAACATCTCCCAATGCTTCATCAATGGTCTTGGGTTCTAATTGGGAGATTAGAGCTATTTGACTAGTTTGATCCCTAAAGTAGGACCTAGTCCTTACTCCTTGAGTGACATCACCCACAATTTGGTCAATAGGATGATCATGGTGATGTCTCAAGGGTCTAGAGGTTGTAGGTTCATTTACTCCTTCTTCCTCATCCTCTAGTGTATTTCTTACTCCCCCTTGATCATTGCCCTCCAAATGTAGGTCTTGGATTCTTTGGGCAAGGGGTTGGACCTCTTCTATATCCTTATCAATAGAAGCCTTTCTAGGGTAGGTACTAGTGGTTTCATCAAATTTGACATTTGAGGACTCCTCAATCACTTTTGTCCTCTTGTTGTACACTCTATAACCCCTACTAGTCAATGAGTACCCTACTAAGATTCCTTCATCGGCTTTTGACTCAAATTTTCTTAGGTCGTCTTTGGTGTTTAAGATGTAGACTTTACATCCAAAGACCCTAAAATAGTGGACTTGGGGGTACCCTTCCATTCCAAAGTTCAAAGGGTGTTTTTCCTAAAAACCTATGTACCAACATCCGGTTCTGGATATAGCAAGCGGTGTTAACCGCTTCGGCCCAAAAGTAGCTAGGAAGAGAGTATGCATTAAACATAGTCCTAGCAGCTTCTTGTAGGGCTCAGTTTTTCCTCTCAACTACCCCATTTTGTTGAGGAGTCCTTGGGCATGAAAACTCATGCTTGTACCCATTTTCAACACAAAATTGTGTGAAACTAGCGTTTTGGAACTCCCCACCATGGTCACTCCTAATTCGGTTTATTTTGATGTTCTTTTCGTTTTCTACCCTTTTACTAAATCCTATAAAGATATCTAGGGTATCATCCTTATGTTTCAAGAAGTAGACCCAAGTAAACCTAGAAAAGTCATTTACTATCACTAGGTAATACTTACTCCCAACAAGTGATGGAGTACTATGGCAATCAAACAAATCTATATGTAAAAGTTCTAAAGGTAAGGAAGTGGTGATTAGAGTTTTACCTTTGTGTGATGCCTTTGATTGCTTACCCTCTTGGCATGCATCACACAACTTGGTCTTCTCATACTTGATCATTGGGAGCCCCTTCACCAATTCTTCCTTGGCCACTCTTGCTATGCTCCTCATGTTGACGTGTCCGAGTCTTCGGTGCCACAACCACCCTTCTTCTTCTTTAGACATGAGACACTTAACAACATTGTTAGTAGCATAAGATAGATCAAGATAATATAAGTTTGCTTCTCTAAACCCTTCTAATATGATAGTGTTTGATTCACTTTGCCTTATTACACATTTCTTAGCATGAAATTCTACTCTAAAACCGGCATCACATAGTTGACTCACACTTAATAAATTAAACTTCATATCCTTAATTAAAAGTACCTTATGAATCGAAATAGTGGGAGATACCTCAATTGTGCCCCTACCAATGATCCTTAACTTTCCACTATTCCCAAAGGAGACCGTCCCTTCTCTTAGGTAGATTATAGTGGTGAACTTGCTCACATCCCCGGTCATGTGTCTTGAGCATCCACTATCTACTATCCACAAAGTTGAGGCCTCCTTCACCTTTACCTAGACAACATGGAAAACATACTCTTTTAGTACCCATTTTTTTGATCCATAAGCATCATTTAGAAATTTCTTAGGTACCCATGCCTTCTTTGTGGTTCCCTTTGCCCCTAGTCTCCTAGATGCACCAATCCTAACGGTAAGTGAAACAAATGCTACTTCCTTGCTTAGGTCTATAACCCAATCCGGCCTGTTATAATACACACTACACCAAAACAGGTGTTTTGTGACGGTTCATTATTTGATTTGCGGCGGTTCAAACTGCCGCTATTAACCATTTGCGGCGGTTCTGAAACTGCCGCTTTCTGTAGTGTCGCCAGCCATTTTGCGACGGTTTTGAGCAACCGCTGGTACAACCGTCGCGAATTATTTTGCGACGGTTTGGGTGGCAGTTAAACCGCCGCAAATCACTTGACTAAAAAGTCACGCTAAAAGTTTAACAACGGTTTGGAAACCGCCGCTACATGGTGAATGGTGATAGTTAATAGCGGCGGTTTCAAACCGCCGCAATTGGTGAATGGTGATAGTTAATAGCGGCGGTTTCAAACCGCCGCAAATGGTAAATGGTGATAATTAATAGTGGCGATTTTGGTGGTGATTGATTTTGATGGTGATTTCAACCACCACAAAATTTATTAGCATGAAATTACTAAAATTATTGCGACGGTTTATGAAACCGCCATTATTAGTTAACATTGTGCTCAACCAATTTGTGTGCAATTTGAAATTGTCACAACTAATTTAATTCAAAAGGTATTAAGAACAAACCAATACATAAAATGCAAGTTTGTCTTGCTAATGTCTAAGCAAATACAAATCCTCAACATAAAAAAATCTTAACAACAGTAGACCTGTAATCTAAAGAAAAAAGACTAAGGGTTAAAAAATGATGATGGCCCTTCATTTTGGGGTTTATGACTAGCCTCGAAAGAGCATCTTGCTTCTAATGGTGAGCTTATGTCTGTTGCCTGAAATTAGATAAAACGTCAATATTAGAAGTTTGATCCTGTAAAAGATGTTATAAAAATACAGATGTTATATGAGACAAAACTTAATTGCAAGAAAAGACATATTGCTATCAATCCATCAAATTATAGATTAGACATAAAAAAACAGAAACATATTAATGCACTTGAAAGAAAAACATTAACAGTAATAATTAGCATAGGATAATGTACTTGAAAACAACAACCATGAAGTAAATCCATCAGTAGGCCACGGCCAGCAGAAGAAAACAAATTGGTCAGATTAATGTACTTGAAAGAAAAAAAGGATACAAAATATTTAACATGCAGTGAAGTGGTCAGATTAATGTACTTGAAAGAAAAAAAGGATACAAAACATTTAACATGCAGTGAAGTAGCGTTAGCAGTAATAATAAGCATAGGATAACAAGTATCATCATTGACAAAAGATCCATCTTTTTTTTTTGTGAGCAACAAGATACATTTCCCCTCTACTATATTTTCTGCTTGTTTGAGTTTCCTTACATTGCGCAATAACATTAATTAGATCTAAAACCCACCAAATTATTTTGCTACAATTAACAATATCAACAATAAGAGAATAAAATATATGTACCAGTTCGTGTTGTTTTGTTTTCTGGCGAGTGTCTTTGACCCAAGAGTGTGAGGAATTGTTTGCCGCTTTCTATTAGCAGTATTTTTTTCACTCAATGCCCGCACATTAATATATACATAGATTAACAAACTAATGGACATAACTAAGAATTGATTACGAATAATATTTAAAAAAATGGGAATAATGTAATTATATTATTGTAGCTAATTGCCCATATCATCCGGATCTGAAACATTGTAGCTATTTTCACTGATAGTGTCATCGATGTTCTCTCCTCCTGCATCCCTTACAAACTTCATTGTAATATATAAAATAAGCATATAGTTTGCACATTTCAATTATATGAGTTTATAAGAGTTGTGAAATTCCTAACCTCTTATTCGAAACTTTCTTTGGAAAATGACCATACTCCCTGCACAGGTACAGTAATCGATCGATACGAGTTCAATAAAAAGTGCTCGTATCATGCTATAAATTTAAACTTCACCATTGAACTAAAATTTCACCAAAATGAACAAAAACAACACTTCAGAAAAACCTGGTTATACACCACCCATGCTACAATGGGCTTGAACTTGGATGTAAGATTTGCAGCAGCTTTTTTTAAGCACATATAATTTTCTTTAACCTGCAATATTTGACTAGTTGAAGATGTGACACCGATATTCTCTAGATCACAAAACATTGCAAAATTATAAGTTAAGACCTTAATCAGACATATTTTCTCAAATTCAAGAATGAAATGTCTTATATTGATTGGCAAAATCGCATGATTGAATAATTGTTCTGGCCTTACAGCATCATAAACTGAATTTGCTCTGACTTCTGAATTTGTAATGGTTGCTAGGTACTTGATCCATTCAGCTCTCTTCAGACACCCATATACGAGATCAACAAACTCAATTAGAAGTTTTTATTTCATTCTAAGCAAACACAAGGACAGTACCTGTAATGGAGTTCTTTCATCTAGAGGTACAAAAGTAGCAAAATTGCAGGGTTGTTGTTGTTCTACATTGCTGAAGAAATGTGCAGAGAATTGAGACAGTTGTTGCATGTCTGTCTTTCTAACTAATTGGATACCACCACTAATGTAAGATTTGAGCAAACACAGAGAAGTAATTTGATCTGATGTCATTCCCTTGAAGCTCTCTAGGAGGCCCAACAACTACAAGTTACATGAATTAGAAAAAAAGAGAAAGAAACACAGACAGTGAGGGCAAGTGTCTAGACTTTGAGGTTCATGCACCTAAAGCAATTTCTACATGAATCAAAATATCAGGAAGATGTTTCGTGGGTGATAAACTAACTAGACTTTGAGCATGAAATGCTTCAATTGTATCACTCTATGCACAATTTCCTCCTGCACCTAAAGATATCATTTAGTATAACTTGACTACAGAATATACCTATAAAGCAAATTAGATGAGTAGAACAATTGGATGCCTTATTTTCATACAAGAATTAATCAATGAAATATCATGTGAGATAAGAATACCCCTTGAACAAGATCAGCAAGGCCAGCTCCAAACTCTTAAAGAATCTCTTGAAGGATTCAGATTGATTACCATTGGAAAATAAAGGATTCAGATTCAAACCTTGAAAAAATGATAATGTAAATAAACAGAGGCAGAGGGAGAGGAAATGAGAGACGGAGAGGAATACCTTGAGATGGAGAGACAGCGACGATGGAGTGACCGTGAGATGGAGAGACAGTGAGATGGAGAGATCGTGAGATGGAGAGACAGCAACGATGACAGCGATCGATGAATGGCGAACGACGAACGAAGAAAGGCGACGTCGAACGGTGAGGGCGACGGTGAGGGCACGCGAAGGTTTTGGTGGTGAGGTAGCGTCGACGTTTAGGGCAAGCACGCGAAAGGAATACGACGTCTAGGGCAAATGCGAAGCGGTATTTGTGAGGGATGCGTCGGCATTTAGGGCGTTTGTGAGGAATTAATGGATGAAAAACTTAATTATTTAATCAATATATTAAATATTAATCGTTAATAATAATATAATTTTCTAGTTTATTTATGTTAAATATATTGATCGTTATAATTTATTAGTAAATTATATATATATATATATATATATATATATATATATATATATATATATAATATGATAATTTAATTATTTAAGAATTTTATTAGTTTATTAAATCGTTAATAATATATATTAGTAAATTTTTTTATATGTATGATAATTTAATTAATATTTTTAAGTAGAAAAATATGAAATTATCTAATTAATTTTTAATTTTTTTTATTTTTAATGGAATCTTTTTTAAAATAATTTACATATGAGTTACATATAAATATAAATATCATTGTGATTAATATAATTTACATATAAATATAAATTTTACATTTTACGACGTTTTGTAACCACCGTTATATTTATATATGAAAATTTTTCCGGCGGTTATGCAAAATCGCCGCTATAATGCAGTTTCTACAGTAATTTTACAAAAACTGACTCTATAGGGCAATTTTTTGCGACGGTTTCGTAAAATCGCCGTGAAATGTCGGCATAAAATGTGACCGTCGCGTAAACCACCACTATAGTACAATAAATTAGCGGCGGTTAATGAGAAACCGTCGCTAAATTCCATTAATTTGCAACGGTTTCCAAACCGCCGCAAACACCGCCGTGAAATACTTATTTTGCGGCGGTTTATCATAACCGTCGCAAAACAACCGTCGCTAAATTCCATTTTTGGTGTAGTGCAAGGGCTATAGTCAAGTTGAAGGCCTTGATTATGATGAGACTTATGCTCCCGTGGCACGATTAGAGTCCATCCGATTGATGCTTGCATTTGCAGCTCATCGTGGTTTCAAATTATATCAAATGGATGTCAAATCGGCCTTCCTAAATGGTTTGATTAGAGAAGAGGTCTATGTTGAACAACCACCGGGGTTTGAGAGTACCGAATTTCCAAACCACGTGTTCAAACTCAAAAAGGCACTTTATGGCCTTAAACAAGCACCCCGAGCATGGTATGAGCGGTTGTCGACATTCCTAATTGACAAAGGCTTCGTTAGAGGCCAAATAGACCCTACACTATTTCTACGTAGAGATGGTGACAATATTTTTGTGGCCCAAGTATATGTCGATGACATAATTTGTGGCTCAAATAACGAGGGTTATTTAAATGAGTTCATTGGACACATGGAGAGTAAATTTGAAACGAGTCTAGTGGGAGAGTTGACTTTCTTTCTTGGACTTGAAATCAAGCAAACTCGCGATGGTATCCATGTGCACCAATCGAAATACACACAAGAAATGCTTTGAAAATTCAATATGAGTGATTCAAAAGAGGTAACCACTCCCATGGCTACAAATACAAGATTAGATAATGATGAGAGTGGTAAACCCGTTGATTTGACTCAATATCGAAGCATGATAGGAAGTTTACTATATCTCACAGCTAGTCGACCTGATATTCTTTTCGCTATGGGTATGTGCGCTAGGTATCAAGTCTGTGCCAAGGAATCTCATTTAATCGATGTTAAGCGAATTTTGAGATATCTTAAAGGCATAATAAGAGTCAGTCTTTGGTACCCTGTACCGAATCATTTGATCTAATTGGCTATACCGATTCCAACTATGCTGGATGTAAGTTGGATCGGAAAAGTACGAGTGGGGGTTGCCAATTTCTAGGATCATCTTTAGTTAGTTGGTCAAGTCGGAAGCAACATTGTGTTGCTCTCTCCACGACCGAGGCAGAATATTTTACTATGGGAGAGAGTGTATCGCAATTATTGTGGATGATTCACACTCTAGAAGACTATGGATTGAGTTACAAGAGTATGCAAGTGTTGTGTGTAGCGACCCGCCTTCTCCTGCCTTAGACGGATCGTTACTTCTGTCTACTTCTCGACTCTAATGCACAACTAATAGAAATGCGGAAATCTTTTTTTTTTCTTTTTAATCCATCTAAAAATGATATTCTAACTTAAGTAGTCATGCATGATACCATGTCACACTTCCTTTCTCAAAAACTCGTAAAATGATACTTATTGAAACTTGCCTCACCCAACTCAACCTTCGGGTATCAGTCGACTGATACTGCATCAGTCGACTGATAGGCCTGAATTCTGAATTTACAGGTTTCGGCACTTGCTTCAAAGGTCCACCAATCATGTATTTTCGAGCCATATGAAACTATGATACCATTTCTATACTCTATGCCAGTTTTCTAAACAATTTAGCCAAACAAAATCAATCCATAAACTTGAAATTAGGACTTTTGCGGAAGAAAATAAACTATTCCAGTTATATGAACTTTAACACTAAAGTTTGTACCAATCTTGACTCCTATGCATTCCTAACACCAAATACATGTTTTATAACCTTGCTAAAGCATTATGAGATATGAATGCAACTTTTCTAAACGTATTTAAGCAATAAAACTTACTTCAAAAGAAATTGATACTATCTTGGCACAAACATCTATATTTCTAACAAAGTATCAATATTTCCAACTACTCACACTTCTACTCATCCAATGCCATCATAAGGATATATATGCTAAATGAAATGACATGGAATCTTCACCCTAAGAGATTGAGCATGTAAAACTATTCAAAGCTTAAATGTTCGCAAAACTCCATAAAGCAAGGACTTGAAATTTGAATAAACTATAACATTGTAATTCAAATAACTAAATTGTCTCGTCTCAAAGATCTCTCCAAAATCAGCCACCACACACACTTTACTCAGCACCGCCTCGTCGCCTTCCTTCAGAATTGCTTGCCTTTACCTTTATTTGCAGTAAGAGGAAATGCAACTAGTAAGCAAAAAGCTTAGTAAGTACTATCTAGCTCACAAAATCTCGAAATGTGCAAACATGCTTCTAGAACAATATGAAAATCATATGAGATACTAATATGCTTGAAAGAAAACTAAGGACATGTATAACTCAAAACATACATACTCAAGCAATAATAAATCTCAATTTACTTCTCTTGGCTCAACTTGAAACTTTAGCTATTCTTTAACTTTTGAAAACTCTTTAAACTTTAGAAACTTTGCTAAAGCATATACTTGAAAATAATAATCACTTGGATCCACTGAAGACGTAAGTACCATCTCATATGCGCGTTCCCTAAAAGGTTGGGGTAGCGAGCCACCAATCCTAATAGAGCAGACCTTGGTCTACCAGGGCCAAGACCTTGGAATTGGACACCTGGATTTCTTTAACGACGCCCTTGGACGCCGGGTACTGGCCTTAGAAAATAAAATAGCTTTTCTTTCTTTTCTTTCTTATCTGTAAATGCCTTGGCATTTTCTCGAGCACCTTGCGTGCTAAAATCCCTAAGTCTTGACTTTTGGGGATTTCTTAAGGCCTTGGCCTTTTCTTTTCTTATCTTTATCTTCTCTTTTCTTTTCTCATAACTTTTCTTAGCCCTAATCTCATATAGGGTGCTTAATCAACTTATACAAACATATAATGAACTAATATCACAAGCCAAAAATCATAAACTAAAGAAACTATCTCTTTTAAAACTTTTAAAGGAAATTCTCGCGGAAAAACCGCCTCTTACTGCAGGTGAGCAGTACTTACATTGATATCTTGGACTTACAACCAAGATTGACGTCTAGAGCTTGGGAGAAACTTGAGATCTCGGAGAATTCTTCACGCCTATGCGTTCCTCTCGTCGCGGGGATCCTGAATATAGGAATATCTCTCGGAGGAGAGCTTTGGCCGGCCCTCTATGGTTTGGTGTTGGTCGGCGTCGCCCAAGAGAGGAGAGGAGGTCGGCGTGAGGGTTTGGAGAGGAGAGAAATAAAACTTCTCTCTTTAATTATCTACTTATACTTAAGGGGCGGATCAACCTAACTATACCTTAAATACACTTCTCTCCGTCCCTTGTTGTGCTTGATACCCTAGCCTGGCTGGCCGCGCGTTTGCCTTGTCTTGCGCTGGTCGCGGGTTCGAACCACCAGCTGCCCTTAAGTGGTTTTTCCTTCTTTTCCTTTTTTTTTTTAAAATACCAAACGGACTCGGAAAATTCCATAAAAATATTTTAAAAATTCCTAAAAATATCTAGAATATTTCTAAACCATTTTTAAATAATTCTAAGGACTTTAAGAACTAAAAATGAGAATTTTGGGGCGTTACATTGTGTGACAACATTAGCACAATTAATCTAACCAAGAATCCAGCCCATCATTCTAGGACCAAACATATTGAAGTGCGTCATCACTTCATTAGGGATCATGTTGCTAGAGGAGATATTGTGCTCTCACATGTAGAGTCCAAGTCAAACCTTGCAGACATCTTCACTAAACCACTCCCCGAAAATGAATTTAGCTTCTTAAGAAGGGAGTTGGGAATGTGTCGCGCTTCATGAATTTCAGAATGCATCCAAAACCCTTTGTGATCATTTCGAAATTGTTGGGATACAATTGGGTAACCTTGGGGACATCTCACACAAACTATAAGGTTTAACAAAACGTTTTTGTTTGCTAGAAATGGGGTGAGATGTTAGGATCAACTCAATTTCTCAAAATGTCATTGCATCCCTTGAGAAATTAAGTTGACGAGATAAAAATCACTTCGGTGACCAAGTATGGGGAAAACCAATGCATAACACATGTGCATTTGGCTTCATGATCATACATGGACATTCCAATCAAGGAAACTTGATTGGAAACATGAATTTCGTACAAAACTAGCTTGAAGTTGCTTGGATGATTGTTGATTGAGTTTGACTCCACTTGGGTGGAGCAAAGTGATTGTTGAACCTATAAGGACCTTTGATCTTTGTTTAGGGATCAATTTTAGTTATGAGATCATGTCCAAGTTCAATAAACTTCATCAGATCTCGTTGGAAAGATTCTAAAAATCTGAAACTGAATGTTTCAGATCGTATTAGGGAGTATCAGGAACCCTGATCGGTCATCGGGCCGATCAGGCCTAGGGCTGATCGGTCCCCGGACCGATCTGGCACCATTCTGCATTGATCGGTCAACAGACCGATCAGGGGGGTCACAGAGACTTTGCGAAATTTCGGCCAACCTTTCTGTGCTAGCCTGGGTCGGTCCCCAGACCGATCTGGCACCTTGTGGTGATCGATCCAGAGACCGATCAGGAGGGCCTCTCGAAATTCATCTGACCCTACTATTCGCTTCCTGATCGATCAGCCGATCGATCAGGAACCTGCCTGATCGGTCACCCGACCGATCAGGACCAGGCCAGTCCGATCAGGCCAGAGCCTGATTGGTCTGGGCGCTATCAGATCGAACGGTGATCCGTTCAATCGCATTAAAGTCTGGTTGGTGGACCGATCCACCAACCGATTAACTCCTTCAAAACCTCTCATTGCCAAACCCTAGCGCCGAAACCTCCCATTTACGCAACCTTCAGTGTGTGCGAGAGCTCTCCCAGTGCCTTCGTCTTCCTCTCGTGCGAGTGCTCGCGTGTGGTTCTAAGAGGGTTCTTACAAGCTCTGTCTTCTTCCTGCGAGTTTCTCTCTCACTGAACGGCTTAGCGATCATCTCTTACACCGAAAGCTTCTCCTGCACAAGTCTTTTCCCTTTCAGACTTCAAGAACTTCACCAATGGCACCAAAGTGAGTCTTTGACTTGTTTTTTTTCTTACAAATCAGTTCATAGTATATGTATTTGCGCTAATCATGGTCTTTATTTTCTTATTGTGCTGTCACCTCTTGTTTTGGCCGTAACCCATCTGTGCCATATCTTACCCTTGATCAATTCTATCTCATGCTTAAATTTGTTGGGACCGATTGGCGAGCTAGAGGGGGGGGGGTGATTAGCTCCGATTTGCTTCGTGATGATTTGTCGCGGCGGAAGACTCGAGCAAACGCTAACACAAAGGATTTACTTGGTATCCACCCCGGTCGGGTGACTAATCCAAGGATCCACTCTCCTCACTCTCTCATACACTATGAAAGATCTCCTTCTTGAGGTGGAGAAACCTCTTACAAGCTTTCACAAAGATACAACAAGAATCAAAGCAAACACAAAATGAAATCTTACAAGATTTACAATGAATAATCTCTCTTTGCTTTCCTTGCTATCTTCAAGCTTGTGGTTGCCTCTAGAACCTTGGAAATGCAGCAGCAAAAACCTCCAAGACTTCCCTTGAGATGGCACCAATGAAGAAGGAAAAAGGGAAGAAGAGTTGTGGCTCAAAACCTGCGTGAAAACCCTTATACCCGACGCCTAGGGTTCCCTAATCGATTACCCAATCGATTACCACGTCATACTAGCCGTTCAACGGCTAGTTTTTGAACCTGAATCGATTAGCCAATCGATTAAGACTGCCCTTAATCGATTGACCAATCGATTAAGAGAAGGCTGAATCGATTACCCAATCGATTCAGCCACCTTCTGTTCTCGCAACAAACTCTCTTAATCGATTACCCAATCGATTCACTTTCTCCTTAATCAATTACCTAATTGATTAAGATCCTCCTTAATCAATTACCTAATTGATTACCATCCTTCTTAATAAATTACCCAATTGATTAAAATCCTTCTTGTTTTCGCGAGACAACAACCCAATCAATCACCCAATCGATTGAGACCAACCTAACTTATGTTCACGGTCAACCCCTTTGACCAACCTCGATTTTACGGTCAACCCCTTTGACCAACCTGGATTTCACGGTCAACCCCTTTGACCAACCTGGACTTCTTCTGCCTAGTTCCCAACTAGGACTTAACCTGATTCCCCACCAGGTTTGCCTAACACTCGAGTTAGGTCTAGTCTCTCGGTAGACTTCCACCTTGCCAGCATGTGATCTCCCCGATCCATCTGGACTTCACCTAGTCCCACTAGGTCTTCTCCCATGCCAGCGTGCGATCTCCCCGATCCACCTGGACTTCACCTAGTCCCACTAGGTCTTTTTCCATGCCAGCGTGCGATCTCCCCGATCCACCTGGATTTCACCTAGTCCCACTAGGTGTGCCTAGTCCCACTAGGTTTTTTCCCATGCCAGCGCACGATCTCCCCGATCCACCTGGACTTCACCTAGTCAAGTCTCCAGTCAACCTTGACCCACTTGACACCATACGACATTCAAACATAATTATCAAATTCAAACATCAATGTCAAACATCGAAACATACACCTCAAGCTCACCTGAGCTTTGTCAAACTAGGTCAACCCTGACCTAACCAAGATTGCACCAACAATCTCCCCCTTTTTGATGTTTGACAATATGTTTGAGAAAGACTAAACCCTATTAGCCTTTCAATTTTCTCCCCCTTTGACACACATCAAACACTCTCCCTGAAAGTCTATATGGTCAAAGGTATACACAATGAAACTCCCATACTTTTCATTGAACCTATGCTCAACCTTGAGCATTCATCATAATGAAGATTTCCAATCTTCATCCTTTCATTTTACCAAAAATAAAAATACAACCACATGTTGTTAAGGAAGACCTCCCCCTCAAAACATGCTCTAAACCTCTATCATTGCACCAACAATGATTTTTGAGTTCCTAAAACCTTTAGGAAAACTCAACTTGAGGTGATTGAGATTTTGGGATTCAAAACTTGAACCAAAACCTCTCCTTAACCCTTAAATGTTCACCGAACCGTTTCCCTTTTTGATTTCACAATGCAATTTACCCAAATATACTTATAAAAGTAATTCTAGGGTTTAGGGATTGGTAGGTTACTCAAAAATGGGTTAATGGACTGAAAACTGACAGTTTCAGTCTCACCAATCGATTGGTGTTGGGAACCAATCGATTAAACTAGCCTTAATCGATCAACAGATCGATTACGGCTGACTGTAATCGATCAGATGATCGATTACGCGAGCTTCTGTGCACGCAAAAAGATCCACCAATCGATTGACCAATCGATTGGCTACTGCCCCAATCGATCACCTGATCGATTGAGAGTTTCTGAAATCTGAAAACAATTTCAGATTCGAATTTCAGAAACTCCTAAATAATTCTACAAAATTTGAAAAATCCTAAAATTTCGTGTAGACATTATTTATACCATATACTATCAAGGAAAAATAATTTTCTATGAAAATAACCTTCTTTTTCAAAGATTGACACAAAATTAGAAACCATTGAAACATTTCAATGTTTTACTCTATTTTGTATCCATTTCATCAATGATGAGTGCTATCAAAAGATAGTCTTCACCAAGGTTTTCCAAGATAGTTTTAAAATGTTTTTCAAAAACAATATCCAACCATGTTCCTTGGGCTAAATGCACATGACTTATACATTAGCTTTCCCAATGATTGGAGTTCATTGAATTTCATATTTTGATGATACTAAAACTCAAATAAGTGCACTTTATCAATACTTTGAGTTTTGTTCATCTCCCTAACATCTCACTTGTTTCTAATGTGTCTCAAAAATACATACAAGTCATCTTATAGTCTTAGTGAGATGTGAAAGTCATGTTCTTCCTAATCTTAGGGTTCATGCATTTCTACCTAGGCATTATAAACCTTGATCATCCACCTTGGATGCCAATTAATGCCAATGTCCTTAATTTCAATTAAAATTGACTAACTGCATGATTATGACTATGACATGCATCATATTAGGTTTTTCAAAAGAAATTATAGCTAAATGATGCATGAATGACATGACATGTAATATTCTCATAATAAAATATGAGATATGGATTATGATGTCATGGCATGTGATAGGGCATCCAAAACATGGCATATAAGCATAAAAGAAAAATACCTAGATTTCCTATCTAAGTATCAATAACTCATCGCTAAGCCATTGATAATCCTAAATTTACCCTAATTTCCAAGATAAAGCCAAAACTCCCCAACTTGGCCTATCTTTGGATTCTAACCTAGTTGTGCCAACTTTATCAAGATTAATCTTCAAAAATATAGTTTGGCACATATTTACTCCTCCTAGAGTAAATAAATGAATCCTTCATTTTCAAGGGTAATAATTCCTTGAAAATGTCCCAAAGTGTCAACTTCATCAAGGTTGGATTAACTACCCTTCCAATT
This sequence comes from Boesenbergia rotunda, assembly GCA_024364735.1. Lineage (NCBI taxonomy): Eukaryota > Viridiplantae > Streptophyta > Magnoliopsida > Zingiberales > Zingiberaceae > Boesenbergia > Boesenbergia rotunda. The sequence continues at coordinate 11,134 of JAGFNQ010009259.1, read as the reverse complement.
AGAGTTGACACTCCCTAGACCTATCTAGGGTGTGGCGAACACACTCTTAGGAACCCAAAACCTATTGGTGCTCCTTGGGTGTTCTAGGTATTCACTAGGGATGACTTCCCTTGATACCTTCTTGAAGACTTTCTTAGGCTTCTCCGAAGCCTTAGTCACCTTTGTCTTGTCTTGGTCAACTCTAGGGATGGCTTCCCTTGCGACCTTGACTTGACTCCTAGACCTAGATTTAGTTCCATATTTATATGGAACTCTATGATAGGATGGACCATCATCCTTAGTCTTAGGTTTGTACCCCAAACCTCTCTTGCTCCTAGAGGGTTCTTGATTTCCTAAATCTAGGTTTTGATCCTTAGATCCCTTAAATAGATTTTCTATTCGTTTGAGGGATTTTTCTAATTTATCAAGTTTTGACCTCAAAACTTGATTTTCAATCATTACCTCCTCAAGGCTTGGTTTTCTAATATAGCCTTGGTAATTTTTCTTTTTGGCCTTGGATTGGGTAGGTCTATCCTTAGATGATCTAAAATCTTCCCTATCCTTGGTTGTGGTAGACCTAGCATGAAAGGCTCTATATTTTTCTTTTGGTTTCTCATACCTCCTATTTTCATGATAAATAGCATTGAAATGATAATAATTATTTTTAACATGCATATTATCATGATTTAAATAAGTACCATTACCTAATGGTACCTTAGTGTTATTCTTGGAGGCTCCCCCTTGACTTGAGCTCCTCCTTTTAGCCTTGGTGGAATTCTTCCCCTTTGGACATTGATTTCGATAATGTCCCTTTTCTTTGCATGAGAAGCACACAATGTGCTTCTTATCCTTCTTTGCCACGGGGTCGACCTCCTTTGGCTTCTCTTTGGTCTTGGGTGCCACTAGCACCTTCTTCTTGATCAATTTTGGACACTTACTCTTATAGTGTCCTCTTTCCCTACACTCAAAACAAATGATATGATTTTTATTCTTACAACTTGAAATTTTTATACCTTTGCTTGTAGGGGTATGGCATGACTCTTCACTTGATCCGGAAGTAGATACTTCTTCTTCTTCCGGAGTTAATGACCTTTGCTCCCCCTCAATCCTAGAGGTGGAGGCTTCTTCTTTTTCCTCCTCTTCTTCATTGACCTCAGATGAAGATGTTGACGCTTTTCTTTGATCCGATGCCAATGGAACATTTTGCTCCTCTTCAACCCTTGAAGTGGAGGCTTCTTGAGCTTCGTCTTCGGATGTTGAGCACCTCTCAACTTCCGAGTCCTCTTCACTTGATGAATCTCCCTCTTCGGATTTTTCTTGACTTGGTACAGTGGAGGGATCTTCATGAAGCCTTGCCAATGTGCTCCAAAGCTCTTTGGCGTCTTTGAATTCTCCAATCTTGTCCAAGATGGTGCTTGGCAATAGGTTGACCAATAACTTGGTCACTTTGTTGTTGGCCTCGCATCTCTTGATTTGCTCCTCATTCCATTTGCTTTTCTTGAGGAGCTTCCCTTTTGTGCTTGTTGGAGCTTCAAAACCCTCCATTAGAGCAAATCATTGCTCTATCTCCATCACGAAGAAATTTTCAATCTTTGACTTCCAAAGATTGAAATTTGCCTTGTCGAATGGTGGAGGTGCCCTTGTGTCATAGCCAAACTCCATTTTTGAAGTTGAACCCTTTTGATGATGATTTCTTGAAATTAGGGTTTCTTCCAACTTCTTCTTCTTCCTCTAGCTCTTGCCCTCTTGGCGATGAGTCCAATGAAGAGCAACTTCGCTCTGATACCACTTGTTGGGACCGATTGGCGAGCTAGAGGGGGGGGGTGATTAGCTCCGATTTGCTTCGTGATGATTTGTCGCGGCGGAAGACTCGAGCAAACGCTAACACAAAGGATTTACTTGGTATCCACCCCGGTCGGGTGACTAATCCAAGGATCCACTCTCCTCACTCTCTCATACACTATGAAAGATCTCCTTCTTGAGGTGGAGAAACCTCTTACAAGCTTTCACAAAGATACAACAAGAATCAAAGCAAACACAAAATGAAATCTTACAAGATTTACAATGAATAATCTCTCTTTGCTTTCCTTGCTATCTTCAAGCTTGTGGTTGCCTCTAGAACCTTGGAAATGCAGCAGCAAAAACCTCCAAGACTTCCCTTGAGATGGCACCAATGAAGAAGGAAAAAGGGAAGAAGAGTTGTGGCTCAAAACCTGCGTGAAAACCCTTATACCCGACGCCTAGGGTTCCCTAATCGATTACCCAATCGATTACCACGTCATACTAGCCGTTCAACGGCTAGTTTTTGAACCTGAATCGATTAGCCAATCGATTAAGACTGCCCTTAATCGATTGACCAATCGATTAAGAGAAGGCTGAATCGATTACCCAATCGATTCAGCCACCTTCTGTTCTCGCAACAAACTCTCTTAATCGATTACCCAATCGATTCACTTTCTCCTTAATCAATTACCTAATTGATTAAGATCCTCCTTAATCAATTACCTAATTGATTACCATCCTTCTTAATAAATTACCCAATTGATTAAAATCCTTCTTGTTTTCGCGAGACAACAACCCAATCAATCACCCAATCGATTGAGACCAACCTAACTTGTGTTCACGGTCAACCCCTTTGACCAACCTCGATTTTACGGTCAACCCCTTTGACCAACCTGGATTTCACGGTCAACCCCTTTGACCAACCTGGACTTCTTCTGCCTAGTTCCCAACTAGGACTTAACCTGATTCCCCACCAGGTTTGCCTAACACTCGAGTTAGGTCTAGTCTCTCGGTAGACTTCCACCTTGCCAGCATGTGATCTCCCCGATCCATCTGGACTTCACCTAGTCCCACTAGGTCTTCTCCCATGCCAGCGTGCGATCTCCCCGATCCACCTGGACTTCACCTAGTCCCACTAGGTGTGCCTAGTCCCACTAGGTCTTTTTCCATGCCAGCGTGCGATCTCCCCGATCCACCTGGATTTCACCTAGTCCCACTAGGTGTGCCTAGTCCCACTAGGTTTTTTCCCATGCCAGCACACGATCTCCCCGATCCACCTGGACTTCACCTAGTCAAGTCTCCAGTCAACCTTGACCCACTTGACACCATACGACATTCAAACATAATTATCAAATTCAAACATCAATGTCAAACATCGAAACATACACCTCAAGCTCACCTGAGCTTTGTCAAACTAGGTCAACCCTGACCTAACCAAGATTGCACCAACAAAATTGTGTTCTTATTATCATGTCTACCTTGTGTCTCTGATTAAACTGTGGTTTTTTAATCGTTGTGTCTTGATCGCGTTCTCTGATTGGGTCTTACCTTGTCTAGATCAATTTGATCGACTCTTATTCTTGTGATTGGTGTTATGATTTGGGTTACCTCTTGTCTATTGATCAATCCTTAATCTTGTGTCATGATATATTCCAATCTCTAGAAAATCATCTAAGGGTAAAGAAGCTGCAGAGGGCAGCGCGAAGGGGAAAGCCCCTTCATCATCTGTGCCCTCCAGAAGGCCTCAGCCTTCTTCAAGCTCTCGCTTTCCAAATGCAGCCTGTGAACAGGCTTTCCAATCAAGAACTTTCAAATTGTTACCCTGCCGATTGATAGATGTCCCTTTTTTGACTGAACATTGTCCGTCGGTCATGGAGATAGTCATATTTTACAACCTTGGCTTTCTCCTCTCTCTGGAGAGACCTATCAATTATGATCTTGTCTCCGAATTTTACAACAATCTTCAGCAGGGACCTCAGGGGGGCTTCGAGTTCACCACTCAAGTCGCCAAGAGGAACCTTGATTTCTCTTACGAGATTTTAGCAGAGTATCTGGGTGGTCGACGATCACCAAACTTGTATTCGATCTACCCTGAGCTTTCTAATCCTTTATTGACACTTTTTGCGGATGTTACTCCTGATGGTATCTATCAGTATTTCTTTGGTCATCCCCGCCCAGCTGGTCTCGATGAGCTGGGCCCTGATTTTCCTACCTTTGCAGCTCTATGTCTGTCTCCAGTTGATTACATCCTATTCAAGATTATCACAAATTGTATCCTCCCAATTACTTCCAAGCCTTTAACTGAAATCCGACCCTACCATTGCATTATGCTCTTCGGCATGCACAGCTGGATGGACTTTGATATCATGGAAAGTATCTTTCAGTCCATTTTATCTTATAGAGAGTCGAGTCGCCGCACAGTTTACATGCCGTTTGGTCATGTCATCACTGATTGGCTTATGTCAGTTGGTGTTGATGTCACCAAAGGCAGGATAGTGCCTATGGTTCGACAGGACTGTCGGCTTGGTCGGCGGGCATGTGCCAAATCAGGCATTATTATTCGAGAGCACGATCGGGCCTTGGTTTGGAAGGATGGGCGAGGACTTGGTGACCTACCTGGGGAGCACCATATTTGCAGGCACCACCCGAGGCGGTTGCACCTCATGAGGCTCCTACTGCTGCTGATTACTACGATGAGCCCGAGCCGGATCTGCGCTGGCAGATTTCAGAGCTGGATCAGACCTTCCAGCATGATTTTCAGTTGCGAAAGATTTACCGCGAGGAGGTCTGATCACAGTTCCGATCCATTGATCTCAGATTGACCGATGTAGAGTCCACTGTCTCTGGGGTCCAGACTTGGTACGCCGAGTGGCGCCGATATACATTTCCGGGGGATGCCCCTTCAGGCAGTGCTGCACCAAGATTTGCTAATGCCACGATGGATGATCTCATGCAGGATGACGACCCCCCCCCTGACAGTTGAGCTTAGATGTCCCTTGCCTCTCCTTGTGATCTGTGTATTTGACTGGTTGGTTTGTGTGACTTTCGGGCCGTATGCCCTATGACTTTTGTCTGTTATGGCCTTGTGTCGCACGTGTTTTGACCTTGATGCCTCTGTCTTGCATCTTGTTATTTGTCTGGATGTTTCCTGCCTTGACTTTGCTTTATATGTTTACCCTACTTTAGTATATTTATTGTTGATGCCATGCTGTTTACATGAGTACTATCGGCATATTTGCTACATTGCCTGATTATGCTTACAATGCTATGTTCATATGATACATATGCTTGCTTTGCCATGACCTATTTTTGTCTCAAATATTTATTGTTTTGGGATACCCCTAGGATTGAGGGGGAGTATGGTTAAACTTAACAACCCCTCTAAACCCTTTCGGTGTTCGACAAAGGAGGAGAGTGTTGGTTGGTTAAGTTTAGGATGATTATATTGTAGGGGGAGGATCATGATTCCCCTATGATTCTGATTTGAGATAATTGATTGAAAATCCCTAAACTTAAAATCGGGTTGTCAAACAACAAAAAGGGGGAGATTGTTGATGCAGTCTGGCCCTGATTGTTGTTTTAGTGTTGACACCGATTTTAGTTTAGGTTGATGATTATGATGATTATGATTAAGTCCTGATCAGGGATCAGGCATGGTATGAAAAATCCTAGCTTGGAGGGCTAGGTGTAGGAAAATCCTAACCTGGAGGGTTAGGTGTGGAAAATCCTAGCTTGGAGGGCTAGGTGCTGAAACGTTCTAATTTGGAAGAGTTGGGTGAAAAGTCCTAGCTTGGAGGGCTAGGTGAAAAGTCCTAACTTGGAGGGCTAGGTGAAAAGTCCTAACTTGGAGGGTTAGGTGAAAAGTCTCAACTTGGAGAGTTATGTGAAAAACCCTGGCTTGGAGGGTCAGGTCCTAGCTTGGAGGGCTAGGTATGGAAAGTTCTAACTCGGAAGGTTGGGTGAAAAGTCCTAGCTTGGAGGGCTAGGTGAAAAGTCCTAACTTGGAGGGTTAGGTGAAAAGTCCGAACTGGAGAGTTAGTGGAAAAATCTTGTCTTGGAGGGTCAGGTCCGAGCTTGGAGGGCTAGGTTGGAACCCCTGGATCGGTCTGGAGACAGATCAGGGAGTTGGCACGGTGCTCCTTCGTGGTTCGGTCTGGTGACCGATCCAGCGATGACTGATCGGTTTGGTGACCGATCAGGGAGTATGCGTTTCACCCATTGCTTGGCTTCTGATCGGTCTGGTGACCGATCAGTGAGCAAACAGTGAGGTTGAGTTCCCTTGCTGATCTGCTCCTGATCGGTCTGGTGACCGATCAGGATCACTGTGCAGATCGTTCTGGAGAACGATCCAACGTCGCAGGTTCCTCTCTATGATCGATCAGGACAGAGCCTGATCTATCTGGCCATGACCTGATCGGTCTGGTGACCGATCAGGAGGCTCCCTAATCGGTCCGATGACCGATCAGGAGGGTTGGACTGCGAAGCTCAGAAATCGCCAGATAAAGGGGTGGATTAGTCTGGTGATCGATCCACGACCTGGGATCGGTCTGGTGATTGATCCAGGAGAGTCCCAAAGAAATCGTGATTTCTAATCAAGCGTTGAGGACCGATCAGGACGGAGCCTGATCGGTCCGGTGACCGATCAGGAGGATCTCTGATCGGTCCGGTGACCGATCAGGAGGATCTCTGATCGGTCCGGTGACCGATCACTTTAATTCAAAATGCACTGTCAGACGCTCTGATCGCGTCTGAACGTATCCGATTCTCTGCGCTTAACATCTGATACATGATTTCCTGCTTGATATGCTGTGCTAACACTCTGATTAAGCTGTAGGTGACATGGAAGATTCAAACACTCAAGAAGAGTCAATGGAGGTCTTTCCTTGGAGTAGGTTTGTCCGTTTTCCATCTCAGGTTGCAACGGCTGGAGCTGCAGACTGGAGCTGCAGACTGGAGCTGCTGACTGGAGCTTGGCTGAGGGAAGCTCAGGAAGTCCAGGGAGAGCTCAGTGGTAGCTGGCGTTGGCAGGGAAGCAGCTGGAGGCTGCAGGAGATGGTGTTACCTGGTGCTTAGTGGAGAAACAAAAGAGCGCAAGAAAGCTTCGTTGAAGCAGTTGTTCAAAGAGTTCAAAATAGAGTTCTGCTGTTGGAGTTATTGCTGCGACTTTGTGTTCTCCATATCTTGCTTGCGTGTTCTGAAGTTCCATCACTTTGAGCAAGCTACTGCAATCTTGAAGCAACCATCCCTTGCTTGAGCACTTGGAGGAAAGAACAAGAGGCTTCGAGTCCAACAGCGAGAAGACACGGGGAAAGGGTGTTGGAGCAATCGACCCTAGGATGGTCCGGTGTGATCATGGGTTTTGATGTTTGTGCAAAGGGTTTAAGTTAGGCTTACCCTTGTATTTGATATGCGTATATGGAGTGTGCAGGTTGTACAGGTACGCATATGGACCTGACTGAACGGCCTCAGTACGGTGAAGGATGGCATGGAGACAAGCTGGAGGCTTGTGTGCGCATCTGAGGGACCTTGGAATGCAGAGACGATGAGCTGATGGGCGCGGACTTCGAGGCGTACGTGAAGGGTGGCATGGATGCAAGCTGGAGGCTTGCGTGCGCATCCGAGGGACGAGGGCCGAAGATGAAGAGGGCGCGAAGGCAACAGTCGAGGCTGCGGAGGAGGAGTCAGTCGAGTCGTGAGGGTGCGAGTGCTGTGTGAATGTACTCGGGAAGTCCTAGAGGTCGAGTGCTGAGTGAAATGTACTCAGGGAGGCAAAACCCTAGGCTGGTGAGCAGGGCAGTCGACTGCCAGGTTGGCAGTCGACTGGAGGAACTCACAGAAAAACGGGTCGACCCAAGGAGGGTCGACCAGTTGACTGCCAGTCGACTGGAAATGGTTCCAGTCGACTGGTCAGTCGACTGCCCTAGGGGCAGTCGACTGGTGAAGTCTGAAAACAACTAAGAATTCGAACGTTGGGGTGTAACGGTCGGATTTTAGTTGTACCAGTCGACTGGCCCTGGGGCAGTCGACTGGTGGCGCGGTTTTCAGCCCAAGTCCTATTTAAAGGGACTCGTTTTGGGGCTGGGTTTCTTGACGAAACTTGCTTGGATAGGGCAAGTTAGTAGTCTTGTGTGCTCAGGTTGTGTCCAGAGATTGTGGAGAGGTTTCTCCACCCACAAGGAGCGACACGTGATAGCCGGAGGGAATCCGGGGAGCGATCCGCCGAAGGATCAAGGGATCGTCCACCTCACGGACTGTCGTGGAGTAGGAGCTTCATCTCCGAACCACGTAAATCTGGTTTGTTAGTATTGTGTAGTTGTTAGTTTAGTTTTTATTTGTATTTCCGCTGTGCAACTAACAACGTAGGTGAAAGAAAATGCCAAATTGCTATTCACCCCCCCCCTCTAGCTAGGGCAAAGATCCCAACAAAGGGTTCTTACGTGAGATCGTCGCTGGGTGGAGCTCAGGAGGAAGTTTGCTGTGTTCTTGTCTTTGCTAATGCTAAGTAAGATCTTTCTTGTGTTTCATTGTGCTTAAACCTATATCCTTGATTGAAACGTTGTGGAGAGGTTTCTCCACCGAGAAGGAGGTTGCTTACTATCCGATGTTCACCGGGGCTTGATCTGTCGACGATCAAGGGATCGCCCGCCTTAAGGGCACGCCAAAGAGTAGGGGCAAGTTATCCCCGAACCTTGTAAACCCTCCTTGTTAGCGATCTTGCTAGTTGTGTTAGTTTGCCTTCATTTTCTATTTTCTGCTTACTCTGTGATTGTTTCTTCCGCTGTGCTACTGATAAGTTTGAGTGCAGAATTTGTTAAAGCTCTAAGTCCAAGTGTTTGGCTATATTCACCCCCCCTCTCTAGCCATCCGGTTCCAACAGGGACGTTTCTTCCCGACTTAGCATTCTATTCGGGAGCACTCAGAATTCACTTGGGAGATCTCATCCCGACTTGGCAGCACCTGGCAGTCGGACGCCTTGGCACTTGATGACTTCGACTTAACCACCAAAAGTTTGCTAGAATCATCCCCGCTGGCAGCTTGAGATAATCTGCTAAGGCCTCCCAATGGATGAGATTGTCCAACAGTGATTTTATTCGACATACGTAATCATACCTCACTAGTTTGTTAAATAAATTATTTGATTAACTTGACTAGGTATGACATAATTTATTTATTTTTTAAATAGACTATAATGTTGGGCCCGTGCGAGGTAGGGGAGGGTTGAATAACTCCGATCATGTCGATTGAATTGCGCTGCGGAAACTTGAAGCAAACTTAATGCCAACGAAACAAGAACACGCACTAATATGCTTGAATTTTCTTGGTTCACCGCCTCCCAAGGCGACTACGTCCAAGCCCCAGTCCTAACGACTACCACTACTTTTCTCCTTCTCGGATATCTTCTGATGGTGGAGAAGCCTCTTACAACCTTTTCTTCTAACAACACAACAAGATATAAATACAAAAGCAAATGAAAGTAAAATAAACTTTACAAATGAAATCTTTGCTTTGGAAGCTTGCTCGTTGCTTTGGATAGTCTCTTGATAGTGGAAAATACAGCAACATTTTATCTCCAACTTCTCAAGAACCAATGCCAAAAATCTCCTCAGAAGCCTTCCTTTATAGCCTTTAAATTGGAGCTGAGTTGACTGAGCTTATCTATCAGTCGATTGATCCACTGTTAATTCAAACATAGATCTAACCTATCTGCTCAATGATGTAAGCTCATGTTGGGCCGACTAGAGATGATGAATAGCCCTAAAAAAATTTAAGACACAATCTCTTGCTTTTGACCTTAGCAAGGACACACTATCAATTATCACAAATAATAAGCATAAACGAAAAGTAAGAAGAGTCACAAGAATTACTTGATTTGCAACCTGGGTGGTTGTTAATCCAAGACAATAAAAAATCTCTACTAGAAATTTTTCTTCTTGACGGCGGAGCAGCCTCTTGCAAGCATTAAAAGCACACACAATTGAGCATAGAATTAGAAAAGAGAATACAAAAATTTTTGTGTTGTTTTTGAGCTAAAAAGATTCTATTTATAGAGCCTAAAAAAACTCATTTGTTACTGATGTGGAACATCCAGGGTGCTTGTGTTCATTCGAGGCTCCTGAGTTGGGCCAACTCTTATCCGCATCGCAACGACATAAAAATGGCTCTTTCTAGGATAAAGCAGCCTATTTCGGACACCCAAATTAGCTCCAAGCGCCCTCATCATCTGAGCGCCCCCATCATCAGGGTGCCCCAAACAGTCCGGGTGCCCCAGAACGGCTCCTAGCTCCCTGGACAGGTCTGGGTGCCCGAAACTACTCCAGGCACCTCGGTTCTGATCAACCTCCGGTTGACCAACCTTCTGGCGCATTTAAGTGATTTCTGATCGTCTGAAGTTAAGCTCATTCGAACACTCAACTTTCGACTTTCTCCTCGAGCAGTCTTCCTCTCCGGCTTCTCATCCCTCGGAGGCCACACACATCCTTCTCACTCTACCAACATACTCTTCCATTGCTCCTCACCCCTCGGATGCACAAAGCCGCTCAGTTCCCTTCTCATGCACTCCTCGCTCGCTGCATCTTTCGCTCGGCTTATTGTGCTCCTAAGTTCCTGCACACATAGACACAAAACATCAAACCTAACATGACCTAACATGGCTCGGTTGGCCACATTAAAACTATCCTGGAATACTTACAAATTGACTCCATTCATCTCAGTATCAATCAACTGATCAGTACCATGAGTCAAATCTTGCAGTCAAATTTAACATTTTGTTCTCTCAAATGACATTAGATGACTGATATAATCCATCAATCGATTGTTACAATCAGTCTAGTTTTAAAGCTTTTGTACACTACTACAGTACTCATCAATCGACTCATTAAACTCATCAGCCGACTATACTATAGCAACACCATAGCAAAATAATGTTCACATTACTGTAGCAACACTGTAGCAACATTATAGCAACCATATGTTTTGAGATTTTGGGGGTTTTGTGTTCATTAGTCAATTGATACAACCTATCAATCGACTAATACTCCTGTTTCATTCTTATCAATGTTGAATTCTTGTTTTGTCTGGTATTCAGTTGACCTCAATCTAGCAAGATTTTCTTTGTCTGACATCCGATCAATCTTGATCAGCCGAGACATTCCATTGCCTAGTATTTTGTCAACCTTGACTTGCCGAGACTTTCTCGTTGCTAGCATCCGATCAATCATGATTTATCGGGACTTCATCGCCTCATGCCAACTCCCTGTTGGAATTTTGACTGTCAAGTGATTGGTAAACTGTGACCCACTTAGACTTTCCGTCTTGTGCCAACTATATGTTGGATTTCTGACTGTCAAGTGTTCGGTTTACTGTGGCCTACTTA
>JAGFNQ010009258.1:0-47345 GCA_024364735.1 Boesenbergia rotunda | reverse complement strand
ACTCGAACAGTTCTTGGGTTGGTTAGGTTCAGTTTCAGGTGTGGGTTCAGTTAGATCATCGTTTTGGTCCTCAATTGGCCTTTCATCAGGGTTAGTACTGGATCTAACAAAGTCAATTGGTTGGTAGGTGGTTTGATCAGAGTTATTTGGGTCAGATTTTTCATCAAATTTTACATTTGTAGTTTCTTCAATTTTTAGGGTAATTTTGTTATAAACTCTATAGGCTCTACTGGTAAGGGAATACCTACAAAGATACCTTCCTCAACCTTAGAAGTAAATTTTCCTAAGTGTTCTCTAGTATTTAAGATATAGACTTTACATCCAAATACTTTAAGGTATTTAATGTTAGGTTGTTTGTTATAATAGATTTCAAAGGAGGTCTTTCCTAGGTTTTTAATTAGAGTTATTCTATTTTGTACATAACAAGCTGTACTAACAGCCTCAGCCCAAAGGTATTTAGGTAGTTGTATTCATTAACATTGTTCTAGCTGCTTCTTGTAGTGTTCTATTTTTTCTTTCTACAACTCCATTTTGTTGAGGTGTTTTAGGGCAAGAGAATTCGTGATGGTAGCCTTTTTCTAGACAAAATTGATTAAATTTGTGATTTTTGAATTCTCCGCCATTATCGCTCCTAAGTCTTTTGATTTAATTCCCTTTTTCATTTTCTGTTAATTTACAAAATTGAGTGAGTATATCAAAAGTTTCATCTTTATTTTTTAAGAATTTTACCCAGGTAAATCTTGAATAGTCATCTATAATTACTAGGCAGTATAGGTTCCCATTAATTGATTTAACCCCATGTGAGTCAAATAGGTCTAGGTGAATTAATTCCAGAATTGACTTGGTTTGAGTTTGATTAGTTGGTTTGTGGGTTGACCTAGTTTGTTTTCCTTGTTGACAAGCATTACATAAGGTTGACTCAAGGTTAGATAACTTTGGTAGGCCTCTAACTAAACCATTTAGTTTAGGTAGTTTTCTGAAGTGAGTGTGTGAAAGTCTCCTATGCCAGAGCCAAGTCTCATCCTTATGGGTTAAGAGGCAGTTTTCTAAGGGACAGGTTAACTTAATTTCATAAATGTTATTGTGCCTAAGTCCTCTAAGTGTGATGTTTGGGTTGTCGTTGTGTTTGATCAGACATTCATTGGATAGGAACCTAACCTTATAACCAGTGTCACACAATTGGCTAATGCTTAGTAAATTGAAGTTGAAATTTTCAACAAGTAATACATTTGTTATTATGAAATCAGACTCAAGTTCAATATTGCCTAGGCCAATTACCTTAAGTTTACCGTTGTTTCCAAAAGCAAGGGTCCCTAATCTTTTGTACTTGAGTTCTGTAAATTTGGTGGGATCCCCAGTCATGTGTCTGGAGCATCCACTGTCAATGATCCATTTGTTTTCCTACAGTTAAGTACAAGGTTTAGACCTTAGGTTAAGTTTTTGAATTAAAAAAATTTAAGAAGATTTAAAAACTTGAGTTTGAATTTTAAATTTGAGTTATGTTAATTTTGATTTTTATTTTTGAATTTGAATTTGAATTTTATTATTTTTTTTTGAATTTGAATTTTAATTTTAATTTTGAATTTGAATTTTATTTTTTTTTAATTTGAATTTGAATTTTAATTTTTGAATTTGAATTTGAATTTTAATTTTTGAATTTTAATTTTTGAATTTGAATTTGAATTTTTGAATTTTAATTTTAATTTTTGAATTTGAATTTGAATTTTAATTTTTGAATTTTAATTTTAATTTTTGAATTTTAATTTTAATTTTTTGAATTTGAATTTGAATTTTAATTTTTGAATTTGAATTATCAATCAATGATTTGAATTTGGTTATCCTTATTCATCTCACTCGGTCTAAGTCATCAATCAAGGGAGTCCTATGATTTTGTGAGATGATTTTAAGTTTGTTTTAAAAAAAAGTTAACTTGACCTTGTGTTAGATCCAAGTTTAACAAGTAGTGATTTAAAAGTACACTTCAATAATTGGCTTCCAGGCCATGGTGAGGCACAGTGGCCTTCTTTGGCCGAAGCCTTATTGGAGCAACAACCATTTTCTAGGCAAAGCCGCTTAAAGAAGTTGGACTTTTAACTTACTCATTGAAGACCCTGGTACTAAATAGTACAAGAGTCAAATTAACTTTGAAGCTAGTCCTAAGTGCCCACCTGGGCAAAGGCTGATTTTGAGGTGCCAACTAGTTTGGAGCCTCCCCCTAAATTGTAGACTGGGTGTCTAGGGTCAATGTAATGGATGTCCCTTTTTGGGACATAAAATTGATTCTGACCTACTTGCTTTGTTAGATAAGCTTTCGGAACCCACGCTTTTCGTTGATTTTTGCGGGGGTGGATAAAGGAGATAAAGGATCTTTGGTTCGATCTTGATTTATATCCTATCCCAGATTTGTTGTACATGCCCTTTTGTGATCCAAGAATAAGGTCAAGGTTCTTGGATCGGGTTGTGAAAGTTGCTAGTAGATTCTTAAGTTTTAGGACTTCGCCCTTTAGGGTTGAGTTTTCAGTTTCAAGCTCAAGTGATTTTTGATTTTGAGTTTGTTCAGTTAATGTTCTGGTATTAATTAATTGCTCCTTAAGGTCTTGATTTTCCTTAAGGAGCTGGTCATTTCTAGATTCAGATGCAAGCAATTTTTTATTTAAGACAGAAATAATTTTAAAGAACTTTTCATTCACTGAATCTAAATATACCTTAGTAGAGCCGTCTGAAAATAGTCCGATCTCTTGGCTCGACTCGTATTCGGAATCCTCGTCTTGCTCCGAGTCCGATTCTGGTCCGGTTGCCATCAGTGCGAGGTAGCTTGCGTTCTTCGGTTGTTCATCGTCGGAATCGTCCGAGCTTTCATCCCACGTGGCTTGAAGAGCCTTCTTCTTTTTGTTCTTAGTGGGTTGGTCCTCCTTCTTGTAAGGGCATTCATGTTTGAAGTGCCCTTTTCTGTTACAGCCGAAGCAGATCATTTTGCTTTTACCTTCAGTGCTGGAGGGCTTCATTACCTTTTGAATATCTTTCTTTGAAAATTTGTTCTTCCTTCTGGTGAACATTTTTCTTACCAAGTTCACCAGTTGTTCTTCTTCATCTGAGTCAGAGTCTGACTCATCTTCAGGTTCTTCTTGAATTTTTCTCTTTGATTTGGCTTCTTTTGGTGAACCTGCAAATAAAGCTAGCCCTTTCTCGACCTTGGCGTTAGTTTGCTCATGCAGCTCTAATTCACAAAATAGTTCATCCAGATTAATTTTTGAAAGGTTCCTAGAAATTTTATAGGCATCTATAATAGATGCCCATAGTGAATTTCTAGGGAACGCATTTAACGCATACCTTATGATGTCCCGGTTCTCCTGTTTGTGCCCGATCATGTGGAGTCCATTCAATATGTTCTTAATCCGGGCGTGGAGTTGACTTGCTGATTCTCCTTCCTGCATTTTTATGTTAAATAACTTATTCAATAACAGATCTCTCTTTGTTACCTTTGCATCAGAAGTGCCTTCATGTAATTCTGTTAATTTGTCCCATAGCTCCTTCGCCGAGTTGATTGGTCCAATTCTGTTTAGCTCCTCTTTGGTAAGTCCGCACTGGAGGGTGTTCTGAGCTTTGAACTCGGTCTGAGCCTTTTTCTTCATCTCCGGGTTCCATCTGTCGGGCTACAGTGGAGCATTATTTCCCTCATCCATTGGCGGTGTGTAGCCTGTTTGAATTGCGAACCACTGATCCATATCTGTCTTCAGATAAACCTCCATCCTTCTCTTCCAGTAGGGAAAGTCTTCCCCATTAAAGAGGGGAGGGCGGGCAGTGCTATAGCCTTCACCTTGAGCCATCTGAAATAGACCACACAAAAACTTGTCCCAAGACTAGGTCTTGGATTAGTAGTGTGGTAGGAAAAGGAGAAGAGAGAGAAAGAGCGACTCGAAATGGTGTTGCACCAAATTCGAGTAAAATCAAACGAACAAAAAAAATAATCCAAATCTAGGCAACAATACCTAATTTAGATCATGTATAGCGAAAAACCAAAAATCGAAAAAAGAACTGGATTTCCCCCGGCTCTTATGGTGGTTGCACCGATACAGAGCGAACCAGGCTCCGATACCACTTGTAGGATCAGATGCACGTGAGGGGGGGGATGAATCACGTGCGTTTTTAAAAAAAAATAAATTAGAGCGCTTTAAAAAGCGTGCACAGCGGAAACGAAAGAAACGATTATAAAAAAATGAACACACAAACACGAACGAGTTTTACTTCGTTCGGAGCCTTCGGCGACTCCTACTCGAAAGCCCAGGTCCCTCGGACCTTTCCGTTGGGCAATCCACTAAAACTCTCTACCGGTAAACCCCGATAGAGTAGGCGCGTACAAAAGAATTGAAAGTGTGACAACCCCACACTTCCAAGTAATTAAATGCAATAAAATATATATTAAAAAATTAAGTTCTTCTTTTTACCGACGTCCGGAGTAGGTCGACTCTTTCGGGGCAGCAGGACGTCGTCGGCTCGAAGTGAAGCGTTTCCGGAGCAAGGCGCGAGCGTAGAAGAACTTTGAGGCGTTGGAAGAAGTGTTGTTCGAAGCATGGGGTCGAGGGCCCTTTATATAGGGCCTGGGGGCGCCCGGGACGTCCGGGGCGCCCCCCACGTGGCCTCTGATCCGCAGGGCTCTCAGTCGCATCTGATCCTCTGGATTCGCTTTGACCGAGCGCCCGGAGCGCTTGGGGCGCCCGGATTGACCGGGTCAAAGTTCTATCTCCTTGGCTTCGCAGTGTTTAGGTTCGAGGTGTGCGCATGGGGGCGCCCGCAGCGCAGGGGGCGCCCGGGAGCAGCGGGGGCGCCCGGAAGCACAGGGGCGCCCACAGCTTGTACTGTCGAGGCGCACTTTGTGATTGTGTGTTTAGTGTTCACCTTGGGGGCGCCCGGGACACTCCGGGCGCCCTGGTCAGCAGTTGCCTCACTCCTTTGAGGCACTCTGAGCTGCAGACTCACGTTCCTTCGGTCCTGCATCCAGGGTTAGTCCAAAACACAATAACATAATAAATTATTAGATTTATACAGCCTTAGCTGTCTTGGTTCTGACTTTGGTCTCCAAAATGGAGCCCTAGGTCGAACCGACGCCTGCTGTTCCCTCGATGGGGAACGCGTCCTCACTGGTTCGCTCCTCCAGTGACTTACCTCACTTACCCTTTGTGCTGCTTTACTTGACTTCTTGACCCACCAGGACTTCCTGCCAAGGCTCAACCACCCTGGTCTTCCTGCCAAGTCTCAACCAACTTGGTCTTCAGCCAGTTGTCAGGTCCAGCGGACCCAACTGGACTTCCCGCCAGGACTCAACCATCCTGGACTTCAGCCTGGTGTCTGGTCCTAAGTCTTTCAACCCTGCACACTTAGTAAAGAGGTTAAACACCAACAACCCTAACTTTAACCACTTTGTCATACATCAAAACCCGAGTTTGACCGTTAGTGCAAACTGCACCAACAGAAGTAAATCACGATAATTGAGAGGTAATGTGGATTGGAGGGTGAGTTGTGTAAGGGTGCAAAGATTTAAGCCACGGGTTAGTTTCGATGTTGATCAACCGATTTAAGTTAGATTCTATATTTTTTTATGTCTTGTGACTAAGTGTGTAGAAATTTAGGAACACAAAATGTCTAGCAGGAGGTGTACCGAATGACATGGATGACACGGGAAGGGAGTCGATAGGTTCGGTGCATCCGAAGGACGAGTAGTTGTGGAAGAGTACACCGGTGGAGCGAGATAACATGTGCCACACATTCGAGGGGCGAGAAGCTGAGGATGAAGCATGCTCAAGGAGAAGGTCAAAGTTGGATTGGGGTGAACTCAACTCCAGACGACTGGAGCATTAGCCAATCGAGTGGGGGAAAGAATGGTCAAGATTGAGATTGATCATTCTCGAACAAAGATTTCTCGAGGTGCCTCAGTTCGGACTAGAGGCACCTTGGATGAATAGTGCTCGAGCACCCTAAGTGTCATCTGAGGCGCCTCAGATGAATAGTAGCTGAGGTGCCTCGGATCACTTTGAAGGCACCTCCAACGTGTAGGTCCTGGTAAAGCCTGCTAGAGGGGTGAATAGTCCTGCAAGTTGAGTTAGAATTTTCTCTCGTTTTTTTCGGCAAGGATAACAGATTAGTTAGGCAGTTAAAAATAACAACAATATAAAAAGATGAGGCTATAAGATTTATTTGGTTGCAACCAGAAGGTTGCTAATCCAAGATAGTGGAAAGTGCTACTAAAATCTTCTTCATTGAAGGCGAAGAAGTCTCTTGCAATCTCTGACAGCTAATAAAAGATTAAGAAGAATGAATACAAGTTGTTGTGTTTTAATCTTAGCTCTAGGGGCTATTTAAGCTCAATGGTCAAAATGACTGTTCGCTGATATGACATTTAGAACGTCTCAGATGTGACCCATGGAGCCTAATGGACAAACATTTATTCACACAACGATGGTAGCCTAATGGCTGTAACGCCCCAAAATTCCCATTTTTAGTTCTTAAAAGTCCTTAGAATTATTTAAAAATGGTTTAGAAATATTCTAGATATTTTTAGGAATTTTTAGGATATTTTTATGGAATTTTCCGAGTCCGTTTAGTATTTTTAAAAAAGGAAAAACGTTTAAGGGCAGCAGGGGGTTCGAACCCGCAACCACCAGGAGACCAGGCGCGCGCGCGACCGGCTGGGGTAGGGTATCAAGCACAACAAAAGGTGGAGAGAAATAAATTTATAAAGTAGTTACGTTTTTTTTCCATAAAGATAGTATAAATAGATAAGTTAAGAGAGGAATTTTATTATCTCTCAAAAACCCTCTCGCCCAAACCTCACGCACGCCGCCCCCTCTCTTCCCCTCTCACGCACGCACGCCAACACCAAGCCAAGCCTTTCTCTCCTCTTCCAAGGGGAACCAAGGAGACGGAACGTTTCGTCTGTCTCGACGAGAAGAACACGTAGGCGTGGACGGTTCGTAGAGATTTCAAGCTTCTCCCGAGCCCTCGACGTCAATTTTGGTCGTAAGTTCAAGGAAACCAAAGTAAGTACTGCTCACCTGCAGTAAGAGGCGGTTTTTCCGCAAGAATTTCCCTTAAAAGTTTTTAAAAGAGATATTTCCTTTTTGTTTAAGTTTTTGCATGTGATCTTAGTTCATTATATGCTTGTATAAGTTTGATAAAGCACCCTATGTGAGATTAGGGGCTAAGAAAGTTATGAGAAAGGAAAAGAGAAGATAAAGATAAGAAAAGAAAAGGCCAAGGCCTTAAGAAATCCCCAAAAGTCAAGACTTAGGGATTTTAGCACGCAAGGTGCTCGAGAAAATGCCAAGGCATTTACAGATAAGAAAGAAAAGAAAGAAAAGCTATTTTATTTTCTAAGGCCAGTACCCGGCGTCCAAGGGCGTCGTTAAAGAAATCCAGGTGTCCAATTCCAAGGTCTTGGCCCTGGTAGACCAAGGTATGCTCTATTAGGATTGGTGGCTCGCTACCCCAACCTTTTAGGGAACGCGCATGAGATGGTACTTACGTCTTCAGTGGATCCAAGTGATTATTATTTTCAAGTATATGCTTTAGCAAAGTTTCTAAAGTTTAAGAAAGTTTTCAAAAAGTTAAAGAATAGCTAAAGTTTCAAGTTGAGCCAAGAAAAGTAAATTGAGATTTATTAATGCTTGAGTATGCATGTTTTGAGTTATACATGTTCTTAGTTTTCTTTCAAGCATATAAGTATCTCATATGATTTTCATATTGATCAAGAAGCATGTTTGCCCATTTCGAGATTTTGTGAGCTAGATAGTACTTACTAAGCTTTTTGCTTACTAGTTGCATTTCCTCTTACTGCAGATAAAGGTAAAGGCAAGCAATTCTGAAGGAAGGCGACGAGGCGGTGCTGAGTAAAGTGTGTGTGGTGGCTGATTTTGGAGAGATCCTTGAGACGAGACAATTTAGTTATTTGAATTACAATGTTTTAGTTTATTCAAATTTCAAGTTCTTGCTTTATGGAGTTTAGCGAACATTTAAGCTTGGATAGTACTACATGCTCAATTTCTTAGAGTAAAGATTCCATGACATTTCATTTAGCATACATATCCTTATGATTGCATTGGATGAGTAGAAATGTGAGTAGTTTGAAATATTGATACTTTGTTAGAGAAATAGATGCATGTGCCAAGATAGTATTAATTTCCCTTTGAATCAAGTTTTTATTGCTTAAGTATGTTTAGAAAAGTTGCTTTCTCATTTGATAATGCCTTAGGGATGTTTCAGAATTTTGTGTGATGAGTTTCAATGGTTAGAAGTTAAGTTTGGTACAAACTCAAGCTTAAAGTCTATGTAGATTTTTCATAACTTGCTAAATTCCGCAAAAGTCCTAATTTCAAGTTTATGGATTCGTTTTGGTTGGCTAAATTGTTTAGAAAACTGGTATAGAGTATAGAAATGGTGTCATGATTTTATATGGCTCGAAAGTATAGGTTTGGTGGAGTTTTGAAACAAGGCTTCGAATCTGGAAAACAGGTTTCAGACTTACCAGTCGACTGGTACAATATCAGTCGACTGATACCCGTAAGCTGAGTTGGGCGAGACAAGTTTCAATAAGTATTTTCTTACGAGTTTTTGAGAAAGAAAGTGTGACATGGTATCATGCATGACTATTTAAGTTAGAATATCATTCTTAAATAGATTAAAAAGAAAAAGAAAAAAAAGATTTCCGCATTTTTAGTCGTGCATTAGAGTCGAGAAGTAGACAAAAGTAACGATCCGTCTAAGGTAGAGAGAAGTCGGGTCGCTACAATGGCTACTTCATTTAGGGCACTTCAGATCCGACTAAGGGCGCCTTAGTTCCAAACTAGGGCGCCCTCAGTGAGAACTGAGGCTCCTTAGTTGCTTTCAACGACAACTCCAATTTTTTCAACCGAGGAGTCCTCAGCCACAACTAAGACGCCTTAGGTCTTCAAGGTCAGCTTCTAAGTTGTCCTTTTTGGACTCTCATAACCATCATTTTGTCTCGATATTTTGAATCATATAGGCATAATTTTTTATCTTCTCATGTGGTAATTTCATGTTTATATCACTTTTCATGAGTTGCATGTATTTTTGGACTCAATTGCCATTTATCTTAAATTTATAATATTTTATGCTGATATTTGAATGTGGCCTTGTAGGCATCAAAGGATCATGGACCCGAGCAGAATTGAACCAAGTTTGGGATCAGATCTGGGTTTAAACGAGGAGATCAAGCTCTAGAGCAATCTGGACCATCCCTCCAAGATATGAGGAGATCTGGGTCATCCGTCAAATATCTGGTTCATCCAAGCCAAGGAAAAGTATATCATCGCCATTGATCTAGATTTAAGCTTATGGATAAGATTTGGATCAAATCTCATCGTTGGATTACTTTCAGAAGAATCTCCACCGTTTATTCAGATCCGAGACCAGTTGAAAGTGAGAAGCTACAGTTGCATCAGGGAGCTTCTGCTTCGTGAGGAGATTGCGATTGCGATCTCATCGTATCTTCTATCTTCGCCACCGCCGATCCACAGAGGTCAAGGGCATCCCCTTTCTCCGGCGATCACCCATCTCATCTAGACAATGGGATTCCCTACCTATCCATCTTCTTCTTCAACCATCAGATCTATCGCGAGCAGAGGAGGAGGGAGCGCAAACTGGAGAGGACGAAGACGACTTGGAGGAGAAGTTCGGCGATTTGAGCAGTTCTCTCTAGCTAGTGCCCCGGCGATCCTTCTCCACTAGAGTCTCGTTGTTCAATAAAAGGGCGACAGCTAACTTTTCCTTGTCGTAAGTTTGGCAGCTTCAGCAACTGCCAATCGCCAGCCAGGGAAGTAAATGGTAACAATTGAGTGATTGGGGAATTCCTAGCTCATGGGATTGGAAAATTCAATTGCATCTGGTTTTGAATTTCTTTCTGCCGTTCTCTCAATCCTTCCCGCTGATGACACTTCTATGAAATTGTTCTATTATGATTTCTTGGAGGTTGCTGTAGCTATGGTTTTCTTGTGCTAATGTTCCTAATGATCTGCAATGTCGTGTGTTTGAATTGAGGTAACTTTGGTAGAAGACATTTCTAGTTACTGTTTGATGGGTTCTCACTCTGTTTTGCTAGTTTCCTGTTGTTTTGTATCTATGCTATTCATGCTTGTTCAGATTTATACTTCTCAATTTCGTTGTGCCTTTCTGTTAGTTAGATTTCATGCATTACTTTGTTAATGTGGAATCTTTGTGGTTTATGCCCTACGTTTGAATGCAATCAGGGTAGAATAGTTTAGATTTCATAGCTTGCATTGTTTTTCATTGTTTAGTCTTGAAACTCGAAATCTATAACCCCTTTTTATCTCAAAATACCAAGCAATAACATTCAATTATGAGATTATAATTCACTGTCTACATTCCTTGTGTGAGACAATCCAGATCATTCCTTATGTTATATCAGTATAGAGAGGGTTTCAGTATTTTATTATTTGATATCCATTTCATGACAAAATTGGATTTATCAGACTGCACTTGCTTGGGTGTTGCTCCAGCTGTCCGAATTTGAGCTTACCCAAACCCAACTCTGTCTTTCTTCTCGAGTGGATGTCCTCCTGACTTCTCGTCCCTTGGGTGTCGTACACGTTCTTCTCGTCTACTAGTGTGCTCTTTCATAGTTTCTTGTCTCTCGAGTACACCGAGCTCGTCAGCTCCTTTTCCATGTCATCTTTCTCGCTCACTGTGTCTTTCGCTCAATTTCTTGTGCTTCTAAGATCTTACACACTTAGATATAAGGATCAAATATAATAAGACCTAACTTGACTTAACTTGACTCAGTTGACTATATCAAAATTAACTTAGGATATTTATAATTTTTTTTTTATGTGCTTCAATCTGAGTTAAATTAAGATGAATCAAATAGAAAATAACATTATTTTATGAAAAAACAATAAAACATAATTATGCAATATCCTCTCTTATCCTCATAACTCTCCCATTTGATTATATCAAAAGACAGGGCTAACAAATATCAAATAGTGGGGGGTGGGGGTTAACTTAAATAATTTTTAAGATTTAAATTTTAGATTAGAACAAGATAAATCTAAAAATTAGTTACACTTGTCAAAAAAAAATTTTTTTGTCGCAGATAAGACATATTTGTCTGATCAAAAAATAAAAATGTTATGAAAAACCATAATTTACTATTTATAGAAATAATTATATTTTACAAAAATAATTAATTATTGAAAGCTAATTTTAAAAATATTTGTTTTTAACAAAAACAGTTATAGATTTTTATGAATATATAAAATCTAACAGAGAGTTATTTAAAAAAAAATAGATTCATAAAAAATCATTTCTAACTTTTTTTAATATTTAAAAAATATTTTTTAAAAAGAATTTCATAGAAAATTATCTATTAATGGACAAAAAATTTTCAAAATTTTTTTTAACCTATAAAAATGATCAATCTATCAAAATTTTCATGAAAAAAATAAATTTTTAAAGCATAGAAAAATGATTTTCATTGTAAAATTGAGATTTTTTAAAAATAATTTTTAAAATTACATTTTTATTTAAAAAATTCTGATAATTTTTATCAACGTACAATTTTAAAATAATTAAGTTTTTCAAAAATAATCTTCGAAATATTTTTAAAATTTAAAATTTGATTTTTGATAAAATATTCATAAAAATTCAATTACCAATCTAAAAGTCTTGAATAATTTTTTTTCCCATAGATATGATTTGTATCTATCAATTTTTTTAAAATAAATTAAATCTAAAAATTAATTTGTAAAGATTTTTTGATTTGACAACAAACTAAAATATTACTTTCCGAAATGCATAATAAATAATCATAAATTCAAAACAGATTGAGAACCTAATAAAGATTTCTACCTACTGAGTTTAATAAAAATTTTGGTAGAATATATTTCTAAGTACTTTTATAATTTGACCCTTATGATTTCTAATATACCAGTTCAATCCTCTAGTATATTTAATATTCCTTTTAATAGTAAAAATATTTGAGCATGCATTATTATTTTTCAACAATTGTATTTGTTGTTCCAAATTTGTATTTTCTATTTGTAATTTGTCATAAAATTCTAGTGGACATGCAGTAGTTAGTTTAATTTTTAGATCAACATTATCCTTTTGCATTTTTACATATTTTATCCTTAATTTGAATATAGATCTAGTCATAAGTTTTATACCAACAGAAAGTTCAAGAGGTAGAAGTCATACCTCACTTACCATGTTTTGTTCGAAGCTAGATGCTCCTCCTTCATTGTTACTTCCTTCTGAAGTATCTCCCCCTTCATCGATGATCATCTCAGATGAAATTTCGTCGTCTTCCTCTTCTTGGTGACTTGCCATCAATGCCAGTCCGGCGTATGCCACAATCTCTGACTCAGATGACGATTCGTTCCACGTAGCTTTTAGGTTCTTATGCTTTGATCGTCTTGGTGTGATCTTTTTCCTTGTTATTCAGTTTCGAGCAGTTGCCCTTTTTGTGCCCTTCTTCTTGCAGATGTAGCATATGACTCATCTTTTTCCCGGTGTGTACTTCTTGGCCTATGACTTATTGAACTTATCAGTTTTAAAAAAAATTATTCAATTTTCTTACCATTACCATGTAGGTCGTTTCCTCTTCATCAACTGCAGACTTTGAATTTGATTCGATCTTCTTGGTGTTCAGGGTGATGTTGTCTATTTTTTCTTTTCTTCTTGCACATCGAGAATCGTAAAGTTCGAAAGTCGAAAATAGATTCCCTAACATACTTACCTCGAGGTCCTTGGAAAAATAATAGGAGTCGACTATAGACATGCACTCTAGTGTTCTCAGAAATGCATTTAAAGCATACCTTAACGAATCTCAGTTTGTTACTGTTTCTCTGAGATTATGAGTCTGGTGATCAACTCCTTGATCTTCGCATGTAGTTGGACCGTGATTTCTTCTTCTTTCATTCGGAGATTCATTGGCTCATTTCGGAGTAGATCCCGTAGTGCTAGATTTGCTTCCGAGGTCCCTTTGTGCAATTCCAAAAACTTCTCCCACGACTCTTCTGTTGATCCGTAGGTGCCGATTCGGTTGACTTCTTAAGGTGGAAGAATGCTCAAGCAGATGAAACCCTGCTTTGCCGTTGGCCACAAAATCAATTTCTTGCTTTTTTTTTCTAGCGGTATTCTCCAATTCTCCTCCGTCTTCATTCTTCGGTGCTTCAAAACCATACTTAATTATTAAAAGAATTTTGAAGTCAATTTTAAAAATACCTCCATCCTCTTTTTTCACGTTGCAAAATCTCTCTCAAATTTGGTGGGTAGATTAAATGATCAATCCGACCATCATCTTGATGCTTTACATGGCGGTTAGTCCTCCTGAAGTGGTTGGGCTCTAATACCACTTGTGGGTACCGGTACAACCGGCTAGAGGGCGTGAATAGCCCAACAAGTTGAGTTACAATTTTTTCTTGCTTTTTCACGACAAGGATAATAGATTAGTTGGGCTGTTAAAAATAACAACAACATAAAAAGACAAGGCTAAGATTTATTTGGTTGCAATAAAAAAAGTTGTTAATCCAAGACAGTGGAAAGCGCTACTAAAATCTACTTCCTTTATGGTGGAGAAGTCTCTTACAATCTTTGATAGCTCAGAAAAGACTAAGAAGAATGAATACAAATTGTTGTGTTTTAATCTTGCTCTAGGGGCATTTATAGCCCAACAATCAAAGTGACCGTTAGCTGACGTACCATTTAGAGCTCCTCAAATATGCCCTAGGGCGCCTCCAATGGACAAACATTGATCAATGCAGCAACGGTAGCCTAACAACTACTGTTCATTTAGGGCGTCGTAGATCCAACTAAGGGCACCTTAGTTCCAAACTAGAGTGCTCTCAGTTAGAACTAAGGCGCCTTAGTCACTTTCAGCAGTAGTTCTAATCTTTGCAACCAAGGCGAGGGTCACAACTGAGACACCTCGGGTCTTCAACATCAGCTTTAAAGTTGAGTTTTTTGGACTCCACTTGCTTAATGCTCCGGCTGTCCAAGTTAAGCTCACTCGAACCTAACTTCGACCTTCTCTTCGAGCGGGCTTCCTGCCCGACTTCTCATCTCTCAGACATAGTGCATGAATTTTTTGTTTGCTGGTGTACTCTTTCGTAACTTCTCATCCTTTGAATGCACCGAGCCGGCCGCTCGCTATGTCTTTCGCTCGACTTCTTGTACTCCTAAGCTCCTGCACACTTAGACATACGGATCAAATATAACAAGACCAATCTTGACAAAATTGACCATATCAAATCCAACCCAAGATACTTACACAACGCGACAGTCATTGAAGTGTCATTGCATAATGGATGAAATTTTATCCATTGGGGGAGCCCTAGATGACATTGGAGGCGCCTTCAGTGCCATGTCAGTAATGGTAATTTTTGCCCAGTGAGTTATAAATAGTATCTTAGAGCTAAGAGTTAAGAAACAACACTTGTATTCAGTTTTTATATTTCGTCTTGAGCTTTCAAAGTCTGAAAGAGACTACATTGCCTTCTCTAAGGAGTTTCTTTAATGCTTTTCAACTAGTTTGGATTAACGATCACCTAACATGTAACTGTTGGCCCTTCGATGGCTAGAGGGGGGGGGGGTGAATAGCTAGACACAAAAACTTCTCGCTTCTTTGAAGTCTTTCTGCGATTAGGTTAGCAGCGGAAGAAAACAAGCAAAAAGAACAAACAAAGAACAAACCAGCGCTAACTCAAGGATGTACAAGGTTCGGGGATAACTTGCCCCTACTTCTTGGCATGTCCGTGAGGTGGGCGATCCCTTGATCGTCGACAAATCAAGCCCCGGAACTCCGGATAATAGCTTCTCCTTCTCGGTGGAGTTACCTCTCCACAATCATCTCAGAGATATACAGATGAATAAACACAGAGACTGGAGAAGAAGCTCACACACAATAGATACAGTAGGAAGCTTCAAGGAGGAAGGAACACTACACAGACAGTACAACAACTACACAGCCAAAACCTCGCAAAAACCCTTCGCTTGTTTTATGTTTCCTTGTTGTTGTTGTGTCTGCATTGCCAGCCTCTCCTTCTTAAACTTCCTTCTGCTCATCGCCTGGCTTCGTCAGCACCCACTGAACCACAGCCTGACCCACTGACCATCACAGAGCGCTCAGTCCATTGAAGACCTCTTCAGCTTAGCCTCGGTTAGTCGCCAGCCGTGCCAGAAGCCGTTGAAACCTGCGAATGGAAAACAAACAAACCTGACCAAAGCGAAAGTCGTCAATTGACCCTCCTTCTTGGATTGTGTCATCCCTGTATCACCTGCACACTCATCAGAGGCTTAGCACAGCAAATCAAATGGAAATCAGCAGGTATCAGAAATGATTCAGAACGAAATCAGGCGTCTGACAACAATTCAAATTAAAGTTATCAGACACTGATCGGTCACCCTGACCGATCAGTGAAGATCCTGATCGATCAGGCTCATGCCTGATTGATCCAGTGACTCTGTGATAGGTCACACTGACCGATCAGGGATCGATGATCGATCACCAGACCGATTCACCAGCTTACTGGGATTTCAAGCCACAACCCACAAGCTCCCTAACCTGATCGGTCACCTGACCGATCAGGTCACCTCTGGACCGATCAGGACCCATCATGATCGGTCTAGGAGGACCCTGATCAGTCCAAGTGACCGATCAGGTTTTCTCCAGACCTTCCTGATCTCTTTGATCCGTTCACCAGAACGATCAGATGCCAAACAGAAACATTCTGTTCTCTTTCTGATTGTTCACCAGAACGATCAGACTCCCTGGATCGGTCACCAGACCGATCCATTAACAAGGGAGCTGGTGCCAACTTCTGATCGGACTCCAGACCGATCCAACCACTTGGCTGACTAATGCTCAGTCCCCCGGACCAAGACTTCATGTCCAACTTCACTCACCGGGACTTTGTTCAACCTAACTTCACTCACTAGGACCTGGCTTCACTCACCAGAATTTCCTTCACCTAGCTTCACTCGCTAGGACCCGGCTTCACTCACCGGGGTTCCCTTCCACCTAGCTTCACTCACTAGGACCCGGCTTCACTCACAGGGGTTTCCATCACCCGGCTTCACTCACCAAGACATGACTTCACTCACCGGGGTTTTCGTCACCTGGCTTCACTCACCAAGACCCGACTTAACTCACCGGGGTTTCCGTCACCTGGCTTCACTCGCCAGGACCCGACTTCACTCACCGGTGTTTCCGTCACCCGACTTCACTCACCGGGACCCGCTTTCACTCACCGAGACCCGGCTTCACTCACCGGGGTTTTCGTTACCCGGCTTCACTCACCGGGACCCGACTTCATTCACCGGGGTTTCCGTCACCCGGCTTCACTCATCGGGACCCGACTTCACTCACCGGGACCCGGATTCACTCACCGAGATTTGTGCCCAGTCCCCGACCAGGACTTAAGCCGAACTTATCTTACTCACCTAAACATAAATTGGTGTCAACACCAAAACAACAATCAGGTCAGACTGCATCAACAATCTCCCCCTTTTTGTTGTTTGGCAACCCGATTTTAAATTTAGGTATTAGACGTCAAATGAAGTGAAATTTTCATTATCGCAAGGGGATCAAAGTCCTCCCCCTACAATAATTAAATTTGTAACAAACCCAATAAAACCTAAACTTAATCAACCATTCTCTCCCCCTTTTTCAAGCACCGAAAAGGGTCTGGTTGTTAAGTTTAATCAACTCCCCCTTAAACGAGGGTCTCTCCCCAAACCCAAAATAATGAAAGGTAAGTGTTGAATTGCATATGAAAATATATACAGAATTATATCATGGTAAAAACATGTATATGCTTCATATGATGTAAGGAATCAAAGACAATGTCAATTAATGGTCATAAGTCAGAGCTCATCAATCTGTGAATCGATCGGAGAGAGCCCTGATCGGTTTGTGGACCGCTCAGAGAGAGCTCTGATCGGTCACATTGACCGTTCAGGATGAGGCCTGATCGGTCTGTGGACCGATCAGATTTCAGATGAATTCTGAAACTCTGATATCAGACTGCATTAACAATTGGCAGTTCAGGGAATCCCTTAACCAAAAAAATAGCATATCAGGGAAAGCCCGGAGAGTTCAATAACTATAATAGTTGTTATATATTGCCAACGGGACCACTACAACATCATTAATGTTCTTCAAACAAACTTAATGGTTCTTTGAAATAATCCTTCAGGGTTTCAGTTGTTAAAAATCAAGAAGAGAATAAATGGGTCCTGGGAGCACCATGTATCTCATATTGCTGTTTCAACCAATAGAAGACCACCGAAAAATACTTGAATGACTTTTTAATTATCTAAATTAAAAAGATGGATCTGATGGTGCTTTTATATTATCATTTTGATTGTAGAAAGCCATCAAGATCATTGGAAAAGCATTTGTTATTTATCAAGTATATGAATGAAATCTTCAAATCACCCTGAATGTGATGTGGGTACCATATTGTCATTTTAATCTGATAAATCATTTTCTGGATTTTCGTTGTAAGACACACAATATATATAAAACTAATCATTCTAAGCAATCCATAGTAAGAACACGTTATATGTCAACCTAAGTCATCCATGTAATGATTTTTCTCTCCAAAACTTGTTGATTCATTTTGAAAGCCATCTTTGTGCATGGATACATTGTCATATGTGGTATGAATAATTTTCCTACCGCCTAAGTGAAATTCTATAAACTACTGCATTCATGAGTATATTCTCAGCCTTGTGTTTGGAGCACCTATTACCAACAACCATGTTAATAGATGCTCCCCCTCAACCAAAGCTATACATTTTGAAATATAGATGTTTTAGGTACCCAAACTTTGGGACCTAATGCACCTTCAACACATGATTTTGGCACTCATGTCTTGGTCATTTTTTTTCTAACTTTTTGAACCCTAGAAGTATTTGGTGATCTAATATGGGTTCTAGACATTAATGACATGACGCTTGGATCTTTAGGTCTGTAACCTAAACCAACCTTGTTGTAGACCGCTCTTTGAGAATTTAAGATTATATCTAAGATCTTGGAGCTAGTTGAGAATTTCTCAAGAAAATTCTTGAGTTTCTCATCCTCACTCTTCAAAGCCTTATTCTCAAGAATCTTAACATGCAAGTCATCAATATCATGATCCTTAGATGTTTTTAATTTGTCTACTTTCAATTTTAATGATTTTACTTTGTTCTTAGATTTCTTAAGTAAGTTGGTTAAGCATGCTATTGTTCTATAACACTTATCTAACTCGGGAGAGATTACCTCTTCATCATCCAAAGATGATGAAGTCGCGGTTGAGGAGTCACTTGATTCGTTATCACTCTCCTTGTTTGAATCTTCTAGTGCCATGAGAGTCATGTGACAGAAGCTCTTCTCCTCCTCCTTTTCCTTCTTCTTCTTCTTCTATCCCCTGCCACAAAAGCCACACCCTTTTCCTTTGGGCTTTGGTTAGCGATCTCATGTAGTTCCATTTCACAAAATAAATCTTCTAATTTAACAATGGAAAGATCTTTGGAAACCTTGTAGGCATCCACCATGGATGACCACAAGGCATTCCTAGGGAAGGATTTTAGTATATACCATACAAGGTCTCGGTTCTCTACCTTCTCATTGATCGAATGCAAGCCATTGAAGATTTCCTTGAACCGACCATGAAGCATACTTACCGTTTCATTTTCTTCCATTGTGAGGTTCTGGAGTTGGCTGAGAAGGAGATCCTGTTGGTGCAGGAAGCACCATATCGAACCTTATTTTGATATTGGCAAAGGATTCAAAGTTAAGTTTATTTGTGATCTAATAAAGTTACTTGAGAGTGCAGGAAGTAAAGTCCTAGCGAAGGGCTACTAGGCACCTGGCGAAGGACTGCCAGGATACAAAGCCCTAGCGAAGGACTGCTAGACACCTGGCGAAGGAATGCCAGGATACAAAGACCTAGCGAAGGACTGCTAGGCACCTGGCGAAGGAATGCCAGGATACAAAGACCTAGCGAAGGACAGCTAGGCACCAGGCGAAGGACAACTTGGGACTGAAGACCTAGCAAAGGACTGCTAGGCACTGGCGAAGGAATGCCAGAGTAAAAAGTCCTAGCGAAGGACTGCTAGGCACTGGCGAAGGAATGCCAGAGTAAAAAGTCCTAGCGAAGGACTACTAGGCACTGGCGAAGGAATGCCAGGGTACTGAAGCCCTAGCGAAGGACTGCTAGGCACCAGGCGAAGGACAGCTTGGGACTGAAGACCTGGCAAAGGAATGCTAGGCACCGGGCGAAGGACAGCTTGGTATCCAAGACCTGGCAAAGGACCGCTAGGCAAAAGTCTAACCGGAGGAGCCGGTTGGCATCAGGTACATTCTCCCGAGAGGAGTAGGTGAGGACGCGCTCCCCGTCGAGAGGGAACAGTAGGCATCGGTTCGACCTAGGATTCCATTTTGGGAGACCCAAAGTCAGAACCAAGACAGCTAAGGCTGTATAAACATAATACTCTATTGCTTCATATTGTTTTGGACTAACCCTGGATGCAGGACCGAAGGAACGTGTGTCTGCAGCTCAGAATGCCCAAAGGAGAGAGGCAAGTAGCTGAGCAGGGCGCCCTCAGTGTTCCGGGCGCCCCCAAGGCCAACATAATACAAGCGAAGCAACAAGTGCTTCGGCTGCTTACTGGCCGGGGCGCCCCCAGTGCCCAGGGCGCCCCCAGCGTCCAGGGCGCCCCCAGTGCCCAGGGCGCCCCGCGCCTACGCTAGCGAAGCTGATTACCCTTATCTAGCCGAGAAGCCCGAGCTGAAGGAGTCAAACAGGGCGCCCCCAGCGTCCCGGGCGCCCTCAGTGTCAAACCTCAGCCCTATTCGAGTGGGATAGAGGTTGACCGAGTGAAGCTCGGATCACGTGACACGTTGGGGGGTGCCCCCGATGTCCAGGGCGCCCCGAGGTGCTATAAATAGCACCCAACGCCAAGGCTTTCGACAATCCAAGTTCTCGAACGCATTCACGCTCTTCTGCTTCCGCGCTCTACTCCGGCAACCTCCCGACTTGAGATACAAGTGCCGACGACGTCCTACTGCTCTGGAAAAAGTAATATACACCGGACGTCGGTAAAAAGAAGAGTTTAATTTCAGTACTGCACTTTAACTGTAATTCTATTTCTGTAACTGATTTTGTGCGATTATAGTATTGCCCGCAGTAAACGGTCAACGACCGTGGGCCTTGGAGTAGGAGTCGACCTAGGCTCCGAACCAAGTAAAAACCTTGTTGTTTGCGTGTTTTGATTTTAATCTTCCGCTACGCATTCTCTTTTCCAATCCGAACGTTTTACAATATTCACCTCCCCCTCTATCATTTTCTCTCGATCCAACAGATCCTTCTTGGCTATCCGGGTATCTCGAGTTCCTTCATGGAGCTCAATGAGCTTGTTCCATAGGTCCTTGGCACTGGTGAAGGGACCATCTTTGATTAGCTGCTCCTTGGTCATCCCACACTGTAGGGTGACCACAGCCTTTGCATCAGCTTCCCACTTCCTTGTCTGTTCTGCCGACCACCTTGAGAACTCGAGCTCTTTTCCCTCAGCATCCTTTGGAGGGGAGAAACCCTCCTTGACTGAGAACCACATGTCGATATTGGTCTTCAAGTAATACTCCATTCGTGATCTCCAATATTAGAAATCGGCCCCATCGAAAAATGGAGGTCTGTTGGTACTGAAGCCTTCCCTCATAGCCATTCTTGTATGCTCTTCGGATGTTAAACCGTTGGCAAGAGCCTCAGGCTCTGATACCACTTGTTGGTCCTTGGATGGCTAGAGAGGGGGGGTTGAATAGCCAGACACAAAAACTTCTCGCTTCTTTGAAGTCTTTCTGCGATTAGGTTAGCAGCGGAAGAAAACAAGCAGAAAGAACAAACAAAGGACAAACCAACGCTAACTCAAGGATGTACAAGTTTCGGGGATAACTTGCCCCTACTCCTTGGCGTGCCCGTGAGGTGAGTGATCCCTTGATCATCGGCAGATCAAGCCCCGGAACTCCGGATAATAGCTTCTCCTTCTCGGTGGAGTAACCTCTCCACAATCGTCTCAGAGATATATAGATGAATAAGCACAGAGACTGGAGAAGAAGCTCACACACAATAGATATAGTAGGAATCTTCAAGGAGGAAGGAACACTACATAGACAACACAACAACTACACAGCCAAAACCTCACAAAAACCCTACGCTTGTTTTCTGTTTCCTTGTTGTTGTTGTGTCTGCATCGCCAGCCTCTCCTTCTTAAACTTCCTTTTGCTCATCGCCTAGCTTCGTCAGCACCCACTGAACCACAGCCTGTCCCATTGACCTTCACAGAGCGCTCAGTCCACTTAAGACCTCTTCAGCTTAGCCTCGGTTAGTCGCCAGCCGCGCCAAAAGTCGTTGAAACCTGCGAATGGAAAACAAACAAACCTGACCGAAGCGAAAGTCGTCCATTGACCCTCCTTCTTGGTTTGTGTCATCCCTGTATCACCTGCACACTCATCAGTGGCTTAGCACAGCAAATCAAAAGGAAATCAGCATGTATCAGAAAGGATTCAGAACGAAATCAGACGTCTGACAACAATTCAAATTAAAGTTATCAGACACTGATCGGTCACCATGACCGATCAGTGAAGATCCTGATCGATCAGGCTCCTACCTGATCAATCCAGTGACTCTGTGATCGGTCACACTGACCGATCAGGGATGGAGGATCGGTCACCAGACCGATCCACCAGCTTACTGGGATTTCAAGCCACAACCCACAAGCTCCCTAACCTGATCGGTCACCTGACCGATCAGGTTGTGCCCTGATCAGTCACAATGACCGATTAGGTCATCTCTGGACCGATCAGGACCCATCCTGATCAGTCCTGGAGGACCCTGATCGGTCCAAGTGATCGATCAGGTTTTCTCCAGACCTTCCAGATCTCTCTGATCCATTCACCAAAACGATCAGAAGCCAAACAGAAACATTCTGTTCTCTTTCTGATTATTCACCAGAACGATCAGACCCCCTGGATCAGTCACTAGACCGATCCATTAACAAGGGAGCTGGTGCCAACTTCTGATCGGACTCCAGACCGATCCAACCACTTGGCTGACTCATGCTCAGTCCCCTGGACCAAGACTTCATGCCCAGCTTCACTCACCGGGACATTGTTCATCCTAGCTTCACTCACTAGGATCTGACTTCACTCACCAGGGTTTCCTTCACCTATCTTCACTCGCTAGGACCCGGCTTCACTCACCGGGGTTTCCTTCCACCTAGCTTCACACACTAGGACCCGGCTTCACTCACCGGGGTTTCCATCACCCGGCTTCACTCACCGGGAATTCGGATTAAGACCAGGTGGATCGGGAGATCGCACGTTGGCATGTGAAAAGTCCTAACTTGGAGGGTTAGGTGTGAAAAAGTCCTAGCTTGGAGGGCTAGGTGTGAAAAGTCCTGGCTTGGAGGGCTAGGTCCTAGCCTGGAGGGCTAGGTTGGATAAAATCCTGGCTTGGAGAGCCAGGTCCTAGCCTGGAGGGCTAGGTTGGATGAAATCCTGGCTTAGAGGGCCAGGTCCTAGCCTGGAGGGCTAGGTGAATGAAATCATGGCTTGGAGGGCCAGGTCCTAGCCTGGAGGGCTAGGTGGATGAAATCCTGGCTTGGAGGGCCAGGTCCTAGCTTGAAGGGCTAGGTTGATGAAATCCTGGCTTGGAGGGCTAGGTCCTAGCCTAGAGGGCTAGGTTGGATGAAACCCTGTCTTGGAGGGACAGGTCCTAGCTTGGAGGGCTAGGTTGATGAAATCCCGGCTTGGAGGGCCAGGTCCTAGCTTGGAGGGCTAGGTTGAAGTCCCGGTGAGTGAGACTGGGCACGGTGTCTTGGTCCGTGGGACTAAGAACGAGTCAGAGAAGGGCTGGAAGCTTGTTCTCATGACTTAGAGTGTTTTTGGCCTTGCCTGGATCGGTCTGGTGACCGATCAGGGAAGTTGGCACGGTGCTCCCTCGTGGATCGGTCTGGTGACCGATCCAGCTGTGACTGATCGGTCTGGTGACCGATCAGGGAGCATACAGTGAGATTGGGAAACTTACTGATCGACTCCTGATTGGCCTGGTGACCGATCAGGGAGCATACAGTGAGATTGGGAGCCTTACTGATCGACTCCTGATCGGTCTAGTGACCGATCAGGGATACTATACAGATCGTTCTAGTGAACGATCAGTTGTCGCGAGGTTCTCACTATACCGATCAGGCTGGAGCCTGATCGGTCAGGAGGTGCCCTGATCGGACTGCAGACCGATCAGGCCACACCCTGATCGGTCTGGTGACCGATCAGGAGGGTTGGGCTGCGAAGCTGGAAAGACTTGGATCGGTCTGGTGATCGATCCCGGAGAAGTCGCGATTTCTG
The DNA here is from genome assembly GCA_024364735.1 of Boesenbergia rotunda. NCBI lineage: Eukaryota > Viridiplantae > Streptophyta > Magnoliopsida > Zingiberales > Zingiberaceae > Boesenbergia > Boesenbergia rotunda. The sequence goes on along the minus strand of JAGFNQ010009258.1, from coordinate 23,929 downwards.
ATTTCTCACTGGGACCGATCAGGCTGGAGCCTGATCGGTCTGAGCCCATCCTGATCGGTCTGGTGACCGATCAGGAGTCACTCTGATCGTCCGGTGACCGATCAGGAGTCACTCTGATCGGTCGGTGACTGATCAGTGGCTGACAGCTTTAATTCAAAAGCACTGTCAGACATCTGATTGCCTGCTGATTCGTTACTGATTTTGTTCTGATATGTGATTCTCTGTTTATTTGCTATGCTAATAAGCTGTTAAGTGTGTAGATGACAGGGGTGCATTCAAACACTCAAGGAGGGTCAATGGGAGTTTTTCCTTGGAGCAGGTTTGTCCATTTCTTCTTCGCAGGAAACAACGGCTTCTGTCACAAACTGCAACGGCTGAGAAGCTGATGACCTGGGGCTCGACTGGAGGGGATTCAGTGAGTTCAGAGGAGGTCAGGGATAGCTGGGCTATTGTAGGTGAGCAACTGACGTGCTCCAGAGGAGCGTCTGTAACCTGGCGATGCAAAGCAGGTTAAACTGCGGAGTGGAGAAGGAGCTGAAACAGAACTCTACGTGAACTCTTCTCAACACTTGTGCTTGTGTGACAACATTGATCCATCTCTTGAGCAACATTCTGATACTTGTGCGCTTGGAAGAAGAAACAAGGAGCTTGGCGAGTCCATCAGCAAGAAGACACGAAGAGGGAGTTCTTGCGTGAGATCTGTGCTGAGTGGAGCTCGGTGAGGAGTTCGCTTGTGTTCTTACTGTCCTAAGTGCTCTGTAAGCTTCTCTTGTGGTTCTTGTGCTTATTTCCATTATTCGTTTGAACCCGCTGTGAAGAGGTTACTCCACCGAGAAGGAGGTTACATTTGATATCCGGATTTCCGGGGCTTGATCTGCCGACGATCAAGGGATCGCCCACCTCATGGGCACGCCAAGGAGTAGGGGCATATTATCGCCGAACCTTATAAACTCTCCTTGTTAGCGATCCCGTTTGTTGCTTTAGTTTGTTTTTGTTCTTCTGTGTTTCTGCATTTCTCTGTTTCCTTTGGTTCCGCTGTGTTACTATCCCTAAGTGCAGAATTTGTCAAAGTGAAAGCGATTTGTGTGTCTGGCTATATTCCCCCACCTCTCTAGCCATCCAAGTTCCAACAAGTGGTATCTGAGCTTGGGGCTCTACTTCAACAACTTAACATCCGAGAGCTAACAAAGATTGCCATGGGAAGAGAATGGTTTAGCACCAGCCGACCTCCACTATTCGACGACACTGATTTTCCATATTGGAGATCGAAGATGGAGTTTTACCTCAAAACCAACCTCAACATGTGATTTGTTGTCAAGGAAGGTTTTTTCACTCCTAAAGATGCTGAGGGAAAAGAGATGGACTTCTAAAGTTGGTCGGCAGATCAAATCCGGTAACTTTACAATGCGGGTTGACCAAGGACCAACTAATTAAGGTTTGTCCCTTCACAAGTGCTAAAGACCTATGGAGCAAGATCATTGAGCTCCATGAAGGCCCTCATGAAACCCGAACAGCCAAACAGGACCTCCTTCTCAGCCAACTTTAAAACCTTTTCATGGAAGAAAACGAAAAGGTAAGTGAGCTCCATGGATGATTCAAAGGGATCCTCAATGGTCTACACTCCATCAATGAGAAGGTTGAGAACTGAGATCTTATACGGTATGTTCTCAAAGCTTTTCCTAGGAACACCTTGTGGTCATCCATGGTGGATGCTTACAAGGTTTCCAAGGACTTATCTTTTGTTAAGTTAGAAGACTTATTTTGTGAAATGGAACTACATGAGATCTCTAACCAAAGCCCGAAGGAGAAAGGGTTTACTTTTGTGGCAGGTGACCGAAAGAAGAAGGAGAAGAAGGACAAGGAGGAGGAGAAGACCCACTGTCACGTGGCTTTAGTGGCCTTAGAAGAGTCAACCAAGGAGAGTGAAGACGAAGCTAGTAGCTCCTCAACCGCGCCTTCATCATCATCGGATGATGAAGAGGTAATCTCTCCCGAGCTAGATAAGTGCTATAGAACAATAGCTTGCTTGACAAACATGCTCAAAAAGTATAAGAACAAAGTTAAATCTTTGAAATTGGAAGTAGAACATTTAAAAACCTCTAAGGAAGAGGTAATAGATGACTTACATGTTAAGATCCTTGAAAATGAAAATAAGGACTTAAAGAGCGAAGTTGAAAATCTCAAGAATGTTCTTGAGAAATTCTCAACTAGCTCCAAAACCATAGACATGATACTAAACTCCCAAAGGGCGGTTTACAACAAGGTCGGTATAGGTTACCGACCTAAAGAACCTAGTATCATGTCACTAATGTCTAGAACACATTTTGGATCACAAAATAAGTTTATGGTTCAAAAGGCTAGAAAGAAAATGACTAAGGCATGGGTGCCAAAGTCTTTCATTGTAGATGCCTTAGGTCCCAAAATTTGGATACCTAAAACTTCCATATTTCGAATTGTATAAGCATTATTTGAGGGGGAGCATCTATCAACATGGGAGGTTAATATTTGGTGCTCCAAACCCATGACCAAGGAAAAAATTGTCATTCACATGGTTGGTTATGGAAAATTCGAATTAAATACTTTGAGCTTCATTGTCTTAGTTCTTATAACAAGATGCTCCCTTGGCTAGTAATTTTTATGGAATTCATGTGTCAAAGAACTTAATCATGCTTAAGTATGATCTACTTTAGTATTAAAATTCTTCCATGATCAAATTTGCTTCCAAAATAAAGAAGGAATTGTCTAGTTCATCTTTACCAAATAGAATTATACATTCATCATGTGTGCTATCCATGTCTATGAATTTTCTATTCAAATGATTGAATGCATACCTACTTTGGAAGCCTAATTCAAATTTGATTTCAAATCGGTTGGAACCATGACTGTAATACACGCTTGGAAGTATGACTTTTCAATCCAATCCATTTAGCTTCAATATGCCATGATTTGGATTGAACTCCATAGTTCACTGTAAATCTAGAAGTTAGCCAAAATATATGCAATAACTTATGATATATCTTAGGCTTAAGTTTTTTTGTTATTTTTGAGATGAACCTAGCTGAGTGTGCCATGATTTTATTGTATGAATGCTTGCTAAAGAACAAGGATTAACACATAGTTTGTACTAATAAGACATCACCAAACAAAGAACATGAGCTTTAACATTCACTACTTAAGTTCTTTGACTTAGTGCCCTCTTTGTATCAAACTAAATTAAGGTTCTAGGACTTAGGATATATATATACACATGTATCCCCAACATCTAGCTCATCACATTCAAGCTTACCATGGTTTTCGAAATCACACTTTAGAACTTAGTATGTATGGGTTTTACTCTCAAGTAATATTGTCATTGGAAATGTGTTATTCATGAGTATTAATTTTCTGCTCAAATGGTTTTATGCAAATCTGTTTTGGGGATTATAGACTTGACATATATTTTGAACTCACTTAAAACATGTTGATGCAAACGTGTACATGCCTGTTTTTAAGAAGTTCAACCCCCTAGGAAATGAATGTCTTTGATGGTTTTTCCCTTTAATATGAAAATATACATTTTGGTTAAGGGACCCCATGTTTAGAACCAAAGTAATTAAATCTAATTGAGTTAGGGTTTGGGAATGGCTAAGAATTGAAACAAACCTGATTTCACAGTTTCTGAAATCGGTTTCTGAAATCTGGAACTCAGAAAACATTCTGTGCCGAACCTGATCGGTCCACCGACTGATCAGGGTTCCCTCTGATCGGTCCAGTGGCCGATCAGATCAACACTGGTCAGTAAGTTCTATGTTTGGGTCAAAACTCCTTAGTCCGATCTCCTCTCGTCGAATTGTATCAGTTTAATGGTCATACTACAAACAAACATGATACAATCCGATTACAATTGAAACACACTTGATCCTCTATTGGTACAAACCTGGTACTAAGGGAATACAAATTTGTTTGAGTGGTAAAATATGGGGAGGAATTTTTGAGACCCTTGATTCTCAGAAATGTTTCTGAAACGTCAAGTGTTAAAATGAGGATTGGCTAATCATACTTGGAACGAAACTTGATTTGATACAAACCTATGTTGAAATGTTCAAATTCATAAGAAAAAGTTTGTTGAGTCATGACTCTTGCTCTTAATGTCGTGTTTCAGAAATTTTTCTGAAACGTCGAATATCAATAGAGTCTACACCCCTGTTGTGGAATGCAAATTGTTAATGCAGTCTGGTCAGGAATGTATCAGAGTTTTAGGAATTTTTCTAAAATCTGATCGGTCCCCAGACTAATCAGAAATTCTTCTGTATCATGTAATCAACGACCCTGATCGGTCACGGAGACCAATCAGGTTTATGTGTCGGATACAACTGCATTCCTTACTTATCATATGAAAAATATACATGTTTGACCATGATATATTTCTGTATATGTTTTCATGTGTAATTCACACTTATTGCCGTATGATGCATATACATTGTTGCAATGATACATTTATGGTATATGCCTTTCATATGCAATTCAAAAGTTTACCTTTGATTATTTTGGATTTGGGGAGAGATCCGTGTTTGACGGGGAGGTATGTTTAAACTTAATAACCATACCCTTTTCGATGTTTGACAAAGGGGGAGAGAATGGTTGATTAAGTTTAGGGTTATTATAGGGGGACGATTTTGATTCCCTTACGATAATTGAACTGCCTTCAATTGATCATTAATGCCTAAACTTAAATCGGGTTGTCAAACAACAAAAAGGGGGAGATTGCTGATGCAGTCTGACCCTGATTGTTGTTTTGGTGTTTGACACGGATTTAAGTTTGATTCAAGTTTGGTTGAATTCGGATTAAGTCCAGGTGGATCCGGAGATCGCACGCTGGCATGTGAAAATTCCTAACTTGGAGGGTTAGGTGTAAAAAAGTCCAAGCTTGGAGGGCTAGGTGGGAAAATTCCTAGCTTGGAGGGCCAGGTCCTAGCCTGGAGGGCTAGGTTGGTTGAAATCCTGGCTTGGAGGGCCAGGTCCTAGCCTGGAGGGCTAGGTTGGATGAAATCCTAGCTTGGAGGGCTAGGTGGATGAAATCCTGGCTTGGAGGGCCAGGTCCTAGCCTGGAGGGCTAGGTGGATGAAATCCTGGCTTGGAGGGCCAGGTCCTAGCCTGGAGGGCTAGGTTGGATGAAACCCTGTCTTGGAGGGACATGTCCTAGCTTGGAGGGCTAGGTTGATGAAATCCCGGCTTGGAGGGCCAGGTCCTAGCTTGGAGGGCTAGGTTGAAGTCCCGGTGAGTGAGACTAGGCACGGTGTCTTGGTCCGTAGGACTAAGAACGAGTCAGAGAAGGGCTGGAAGCTTGTTCTTGTGACTTAGAGTGTTTTTGGCCTTGCCTGGATCGGTCTGGTGACCGTTCAGGGAAGTTGGCACGGTGCTCCCTCGTGGATCAGTCTGGTGACCGATCCAGCAGTGACTGATCGGTCTGGTGACCGATCAGGGAGCATACAGTGAGATTGGGAAACTTACTGATCGACTCCTGATCGGTCTGGTGGCCGATCAGGGAGCATACAGTGAGATTGGGAGCCTTACTGATCGACTCCTGATCGGTCAGGGATACTATACAGATCGTTTTGGTGAACGATCATTTGTCGCGAGGTTCTCACTATACCGATCAGGATGGAGCCTGATTGGTCAGGAGGTGCCCTGATCGGTCTGCAGACCGATCAGGCCACACCCTGATCGGTCTGGTGACCGATCAGGAGGATTAGGCTGCGAAGCTGGAAAGACTTGGATCGGTCTGGTGATCGATCCCGGAGAAGTCACGATTTCTGATTTCCCACTGGGGACCGATCAGGCTGGAGCCTAATCGATCTGAGCCCATCCTGATCGGTCTGGTGACCGATCAGGAGTCACTCTGATCTGTCCAGTGACGGATCAGTGGCTGACAGCTTTAATTCAAAAGCACTGTCAGACGTCTGATTGCTGCTGATTCGCTACTGATTTTGTTATGATATGTGATTATCTGTTTATTTGCTGTGCTAATGACCTGTTAAGTGTGCAGATGACAGGGGTGCATTCAAACACTCAAGGAGGGTCAATGGGAGTTTTTCCTTGGAGCAGGTTTGTCCATTTCTTCTTCGCAGGAAACAACGGCTTCTGGCGCAAACTGCAACGGCTGAGAAGCTGATGACCTGGGGCTCGACTGGAGGGGATTCAATGAGTTCAGAGGAGGTCAAGGATAGCTGGGCTATTGTAGGTGAGCAACTGACGAGCTCCAGAGGAGCGTTTGTGACTTGGCGATACAAAGCAGGTTAAGCTACGGAGTGGAGAAGGAGCTGAAACAGAACTCTACGTGAACTCTTCTCAACACTTGTGCTTGTGCGACAACTTTGATCCATCTCTTGAGCAACATTCTGATACTTGAGCGCTTGGAAGAAGAAACAAGGAGCTTGGCGAGTCCATCAGCAAGAAGACACGAAGAGGGAGTTCTTGCGTGAGATCTGTGCTGAGTGGAGCTCGGTGAGGAGTTCGCTTGTGTTCTTACTGTCCTTAGTGCTCTGTAAGCTTCTCTTGTGGTTCTTGTGCTTATTTCCATTATTCGTTTGTACCCGCTGTGGAGAGGTTACTCCACCGAGAAGGAGGTTATATTTGATATCCGGATTTCCGGGGCTTGATCTGCCGATGATCAAGGGATCACCTACCTCACGGGCACGCCAAGGAGTAGGGGCAAGTTATCCCCGAACCTTGTAAACTCTCCTTGTTAGCGATCTCGTTTGTTGCTTTAGTTTGTTTTTGTTCTTCTGTGTTTCTGCATTTCTCTGTTTCCTTTGCTTCCGCTGTGTACTAACCCTAAGTGCAGAATCTGTCAAAGTGAAAGCGATTTGTGTGTCTGGCTATATTCACCCCCCCTCTAGCTATCCAAGTTCCAACATTAAAGACATAGAAAAGTCAAACAACAACTTCACCCTAAAAGCAAAAAAAAAAAATAAGGTCGAGTCAGATTTAGAGTGATCCCTCGATGATGATCAGGAGGGTTATATGGAAACAAAATTTAATGTTTTTTTAAATCCTAATAACTTTCATAAGACATAGACCAAGAAGCTTTTACGGAGTAGGAAAAAAAAAGGTACGACTATTGCGATGAAGAAAGACACATCAAAAATAATTGCTTCAAGTTGAAGAACAAAGAAAAAAAAGATAAAGGGTCAAGAAAGTCTAAACAAAGGAACCTCAAAGCAACATGGAGCGAGTTGTCATAGAAGACTCTATGATCGACGAGTACGTCGGATTAGTACTAATGGCAAGTCACCAAAATAAAAAAATGATGAAGTGACTTCGAAAAAGAGCATCGATGAAGGGAGAGCATCCACCTACGAATCTGATACGATAAATGAGGTACGTAAGTTTCCTCCTAACCTACTATATAATTTTATTAAGATACTAAGTATAACTTTATGTAAAATTAGGACTAAATATATAAATAGAAAGAAAGACTATGCAAGTCCGCAAGAAGATTTTGATAAACGTAAGTTGAAAATACAAAATTAAAAGAATTATTATTAATTCAAAAACAAGCCTTAGAAATTTTTCTAGAAATTCAAACATATCTTTTACTCCTGCAAAATTCAGTAAATATTATGAAGAACTTCATTAGTATGTTAAAATTAGAAGAACTTCATTAGTATGTTAAAATTATAGGAGTTAAATTGTAAAAGTGTTAAAAAAAATATATTCTTAGAAAATTCTTAATAAATTAAGTAGGAATTTGTAATGGGTTCCAAAAACATGTTTAACGAATTAAATTGTCTCAATTTGTATGCTAGAATTTAATTATTTTTTTAAAATTTTCATGATTGATTTTTTTTTTTGGAAAAATAGTTTTCTAAAATCATTGTGTACGATTTTCCTTATATTTAAATTTTTTGTGATAGTCAAAATAGTTTTCTATTAGCAGAAATATTTTCATAATTATTTACCAACTAATAATTTTTTATCAAAAAATGAAATTTTAAATTCAAAATGTTTTGATGATAGATGTTTGACAAAACTAATTTTTAGTATATGTCAGTTATATTTCACATAATCAGAAAAATTAATAAATTATTTTGCCATAGAAATCTATTTTCAAGACTTTAGTTTTTAAAATAACTTTATCTGAAAAAGATATTCATTTTGGTTAGAAAAACATAGTTTACTCGTGACAAATTTTCTTTTGCCTAGATTGATTGTTTTTGGATTTTTCAAATATTAAAAAAAAATTTTATTTTTTTGGCAAGTCTAAGATTTAATTCTTAAAAATTATTCTATTTTCAAAATAATTTTAGTAAAAATAAAAAACCTTAGATCCACTTTGTACATCCCTAAGAATAATTTTTAGATTTTTCTCTCTATTTTTTATTATACTTACTCGATTTTTTGATGTGATCAAAATGACAGAAAATATAAGTGTTAAGTTAAAGGGATATTGCAATTTCATTTACAACTTTATTTGTTAGACTTAATTGCAATATTTAGGTTTTGATTGTAAAATGTTTACTTTTTAACTTGGGTTGATACACATCGAAAAGGAAGAGATTGAAAGTTTTTAGTTAGTTTTGATGTTGATCAACTTACTTAAGTTAGGTTCTGTGTGTTTTGATGTCTTGTGACTATGTATGCAGAAACTTAGGAACACAAAAAGTTAAGCGGAAAAAGCAGTGAGCATAAAAGATGACACGGGAAGGAAGTCAACAGGCATGATGCATCTGAGGGACGTGGAGTTGCGAAATAGTTGTCACACCCTGAAGGCATGTGTGCCCAACAAACGGACAATATCTCCCCCCTTATGACAATATAAGAAACAACCTGGTCACACAACCACATAAGTTAACAAAACAATAAGCTACAACTTACATGACTGGAATCAACACAACAAGCTATAACCCACATGGTTGGAATCAACACAACAACACAGGATAATAAAATACTACATAAAACCGAAGATGACTACATGCCAACATGGCTTATACATAACAAATGCCATAACCATTTAAATTACACAACGAAAATAAGTATACACAACCAAGTCCATTATTACATGAACTAGTCCAAAAACCAAAATGCAAGTAAAAACGATAAGAACTAACTGAGAAACTCTCAATGTGATGCAGGACCAGCGGACAAGGCCTACAAGTGACTCGAAATAATATATATCTACTACCTGAGGAAAGGAAAACTGTAATGAGGGTAGCACGGATAATAGAAATAGATAGTACATAGTCAAATACCGAGATCAAAGTATACAGTCTCACATATAGTATCGATATATGTATGCAACCATAAATGACTTAATAAATGTACATACTAAAACTGATTTAACACGTAAGGTATAATGATCAGTAAATCACTAAGGATCTATAACAGATCTACTCATATTATATAAACAACATAAGATAGCATATACATGTATGATATATGAATATTATGAATAATGTCAGGCTTGATGCATCTGAGAGACGTGGAGTTGCGGAATAGTTGTCACACCCTGAAGGCATGCGTGTTCGACAAACGAACAATATATCCCCCTTATGATAATATATGAAACAGCCTGGTCACACAACCACATAGGTTAACAAAATAATAAGCAACAACTTACATGACTGGAATCATCACAACAAATCATCACAACAAGTTATATCCTACACGGTTGGAATCAACACAACAACACAGAATAATAAAATACTATATAAAATTGAAGATGACTGCGTGCCAACATGGCTTATACATAACAAATACCATAACCATTGAAAATACACAGCGAAACTAAATATCCACAACCAAGTCCATTATTACATGAACGAGTCCAAAAACCAAAATGCAAGTAAAAACGATAAGAACTAACTGAGAAACTCTCGACATGATGTGGGACCAGCGGACCAGACCAACAAGTGACTCCAAATAACATCTATCTACTACCTGAGGAAAGGAAAACATTAACAGGGGTAGCGTGGGTAATTGAAATAGATAGTGCATGATCAAATACATAAGGAGATCAATGTTTACAGTCTCACAGGTAGTATCGATATATGTACCATAAATGACTTAATAAATGCACATACCAGAATCGGTTTAACACGTAAGGTATGATGATTAGTAAATCACTAGGGATCTATAACAGATCTACTCATACTACATAAGCAACATAAGATAGCATATACATGTATGATATATGAATATTATGAATAATGTCAGGCATATGCAACAACAATAGTTCAATGAAATAAAATATATCACAGGGCATATGCACAATAGTATTTTCAAGATAATGCAATAGGCATCATATGCACATGATAATGTATGTGTCACTTCTACACACCACTCCAGCTACCATGACTTCTGTGTGGCTGAGTGGGCAGGACTATGACAACTGCTCATGGCTCTAGCTACCACTACATCTGAGTGACTGGTTGGGCAGGATGTTGAGTACCTATTTAGCTACAAAACAGGGAGATCTCTATCTGCACACAACTTACGACTGCTCCAAGTGGTCGAGTGGATACAACAAGACAAGATGCACCTACAGTATAGTAGCTACCCCTACCCCTGAGTAGCCGAGTATGACTGAAGACTTTCTCAACCACAAGGGAGACACTGGTCGACAACATGCAAACAATGCAATGATGGCATGATGCATATAATCATGACTCAAACACGATCATCATCAACCCAATAGTATCATAAGCATATCCGAGGGTATGATCTATCAATCGCATATATACATGTATGAAAGAATCCAATAGATGATTGCTAAAGATCATGTAAAGTCAAATAGAAAACCAAAAGTACACACCGTACCTGTGTATACACTATAAAATATAGGCAGTCAAAAATGATAACTCCGATTGTACACATCATGTCACGACCCCAGAGGCACATGCTTACTCGAAAATCGGGCAGCATCTCCCTTGTACGGCGGACAAGTTGGGACAAATAATACATGCACTCTCACCCATATAGCTTAGCCACAAGCGGCTAACATCACAAAATAAAGAAAAATAAACACAATCACGTAGTTATTAAATCAATAGGAAAGATAACGGGTGGCTCAGCCACCTTAAATATAAAAGAAACCACAACCCAAAAAGAACTCAAATGTCTCTGTAATAACGACAAAATCAGTCCGATACCTAATAAACAAATAAAATGTGAAACTCACCAAGTGCCGAAAATAAAACTACTAAACCAAATACGGAAACAACTCAACACCGGGGACTAGCAACTGAATCCTCTCCTGACTCCAAGAAATGCAACTACTTGCTATCTGAAACAAAAAGAGAAAGTAGGGGTGGTGAGTCCGAGCGGACTCTGCGGGTATATGAGTCGACAATTGCATGGCATAATAAAAGATAACCAAGTAGAGAATCAACAGGGTACAAGCCATAAGGAATATAAGAATACCTAAACATGTATAACATATAAAACAATATGGCGTAAACCAAAACAACAACTAAGCAAATACGAGAAAACCTCATGATATCACAATATCAAAACATACATGTATGTCAACCAAATGCAGAAACCATAGCTCATATTAATGCAACAAACACAAGAAAATGCATAAATGCAATAAATGCATATGATGCAATGACATGTGTCACCCCTGACGCCAGTCAAGCCGCCAACACATCCCATCTGTGTGACCAAGTGGGTAGGGTTGTGACAACTGTACGCACTCCAACGAATACCACAGAAAGGTGTGGTTGAGTGGACAGGATGCTGGGAAGCCAACTGCTCCAAACCCCGATATATAGGGGGAGCTATCAACAACTCTAGTATCCCTCGAATAACAACGGTGAGGGTGTTACTGCTTGACTACAACTGCAACATGTGTGGCTAACAGGACTGTTGCTCGCACTCTAGCAACTACCGCGACAACAAGTGGTTGAGTAAATTGAGCAACTAAATGACTAACGACGACTTAACTATATGGAAGCCCAACAGTCGTTAGTATGCAACGTTCAAATATGGTGCATGCTACAAGATGCACTAACAACCGGAGAAATAACGATGCAACAAAATCCAACAAGTATCAACGATGCATCGATACAACCAACCAGGAATCGAAAACCAACGATTATGCATCTACACTACTAGGTAGGATATTTCTAATGCCAAATAAACCTAATTGTGTTTAATGGACTTCTAAGTACTCGCGTACAAGCGACATTTTACAGAACAGAAAACAACAGGAGACTGTACGGATACGAATTATGAATACTCGAAGATCAACGAAGAAAGTATCAACGACGATGTTAAAATAACAAAACTGTTGGTGCCCCGGTAAGTTTTGCTGTGATAAACCAGGTTAAGTTAGGTCCTGATATGTTTAATCCCTCTGCTAAGTGTGCAGGAGCTTAGGTACGGAGGAAGTCGAGCGTAAGACGTAGCGGACGAGAAGGATTGTGCGGGGAAGTGAGCCGACGGGCTCGGTACAATCCGAGGGACGCGGAAGCTAGGGAAGAGTACGCCGGTAGAGCGAGAAGGACATGCGCGGTGTTCGAGGGACAAGAAGCCGGGAGGCAGGACGCTCGAGGGGTGAAAGGCCGGAGTCGGGTTTGGGTGAGCCTAACTCTGGTTGGCCGGAAATCACCCAGAAGATGAACCAAAAAACTAGTCAGTTTGACCAAGTCAAACCAGGCACCTGAAACAAAAAGAATTTTATTTGTTACTGTGAAGATTCGAACCAGCAACCTCGCCTGCGTATATCACCAGCCTTACTGACTGGGATAAGGAGGAGATGTGATTAAAGTTGTTACGAGCATATGATAAAGTTATTTATCTGTTGCGAGCAGAAGAACCAAAAGGCTAGTCGCCCGAAAAAGAAAGATTAAATTGTTGCTAAGAGGAATTGAACCCAAGACCTCGAGAACAAAGGCTGCCAAGCTTACTAGTTGAGATAAAGGTCAGAGACAGTTTGTTCTTGCCGATATTCTTACTTGGATATTACAATAGCAATCTCGAGAAGATGATAAAAATTTCTTAATCTCATAAAGGATAAAGGCTTATCCTTTAATCAGATCCAATGGATGCAGGTTAATCCCATCCAAGATCAACCATCCAGATTACATCCATGGATCAACGACCAAGAGAAAATTCCTCAACAATCAACAATCCAGATTTATTCTCTTAGACTATAAATAGGCTTAGAATTTAGAATTAAAGGCATGAATTGAATTGTAACCTCTCTAAGTCTTCAGTGCAATGACGGGCCCAAACTATGTGTCATGAATGTGGGCCTCAAATTTAGAATTTATAAATGAATAGCTGGAAACCCTTTTACAATCAAAAGTATGAAAATGTAATATAGGGGCCACAGGTCGTATTTTTTTCGGGGCTAGTTGAAGGTTTGTTTGATTCGCGCTTGAATTTAGGTGTCGTTTGTGAATTTGGGTTTCGAATGTGAATTGGATTTTTGGGTAGCAATCAACAATGAAATCGCAATTAAAAGAGAAGAAATTTAACCCAATGAGCTAAACAATGGAATGACAACCAATGAACTCCCTTTGGGAGACTTTATCAACCAATACAACTTACCCACCTTGGGAGAACAAATCTGAACTCAATTTCAAAAAGATTCTACAAATTGAATTTAACTTCAGGAATTGTCTTTAAAAATCGAAACTTCCCTTGACACAATTGTAGCAATGAATAGAAGGAAAACTTGATACGCAAGGTTACAAACTCATGTGCCAACAAGCTTATACTCAATGGAAAGCTATAACTGTCAACTCCCAATTGACTGTTAGCAATTCAATTGTAAAGGCAAGTCTAATTCTTAAGTGCTGTGAAATGTGTTGCAATCGAAAATGAAGGAATAAGATTGTATGATGCAGCAAATAAAGTGGAGGATGCAGAAACGAAATCGACTTGGCTGTAGAATTGCAGGAACGTGGCTGAAGAATGGCAGTGCAGTAATTTGATCCAAATGCAAAAATGGATTGCAGCAAAGTGGATGCAACCAGCTGATTCCAAATTCAGAAATGAGGCTGAATTCTTTGTCAATGAAACCAGCTACAAGAATAGAATAACAACTTGAAATCACAGGCCATGAAAATGAATTTCAGGACATCCAAATGGAAAGCCAGTTTCTGAATTCACTTGATACAAAATCAGTGAATTCAGAAATGATTATAGAGTTCAGAAACAAAGAATGAGCAGAAAAATGAAAACTGAAAACAGGGACAGTGACTAGGATTTGATACGGCACAAGCTGAGCTAAAAACATGAAACTAAATTGCAGGCAACTAATGCTAAGTTCTATGCTAACTAAACAAGCATCTACCTAGCTCGAATGCAGAATTTAACAACTTGTATCAGAAACTACAAGAAAAATGCAGAAATGGCCTGATACGGATGAAAGGATATGTCACGCAGCAATTACACTATGAAATAAACTGAAATTAACTTCAATTGATCACTACGAAAGTTCTTAAACTATTAACATGAAGATTTAAATCCTAATTAAGCAGAAACTATGCAATAAACGAAACTTAACCAAACTGAAACCAAAAGAAACGAAATTACAGCAGTGATGAAATTACAGCTACAAATAACTGAAATTAACTAAGAAATCTAAACATCGATCTCTTCCCGAGCTCCAGAACTCCTTGTTCGTCACGCAAGGGTGAGTATCGAACCCGCAAGCTCAACAAACCAATGGAAAACAGCCTCTATGAATCGATTTAACCCAACTTGGCTCAAAGCTGAAATCAGCAATCGATTTACTCAATCACGCAATGTAGTATGGCGATGATGATTTGGGGATGTTCTGAGCTCAGCCGAGGACCCTCAGGCTAGCTCGGATGGATGTGAAATGGCACAAAACGAGACCAAGCCAATCAACTCACAAATCTGACGAGACCCTCAATCATCTCTGTTTTTGGCCGAAATTGGGCTGGAATCCTCACGGAAAACCCTTCCCAAAGATCTAGAACTGGATCAAGGATCGAAATCGATGTGGTCACGCCCTCTGTTGAAGAAAATTGCAATAGAAATGAAGAACAGCTGAGAAATGAGAAGAACTGCGGAAGCTACGGCGAGGACGCGACAAAGGAGAAGGCTGCGTGTTTTCTGATTAAATAGTAACAAATGGACGGCTCAGATTGATCGGAGGAGATCCAACGGCAGATCTTGGTCTGATTTGAGCCAAACTTTTATGATGATGATCTGGGGTCAGGATCTGCCTTGTGGTAGCTCGGATCCTCCAGATGTGCAACGGATGGTCCAGATCAACTCTATCTGTGAATGGACGCTCTAGAGCCCTCCTTGCTTGATCCAACGGTTGATTGAGCTCTGATTGGAATGAAACCTTCAGATCTTGATCATAGAGCTTGATCAACCCTAACCCTAGCTCGGATTGCTTCAGATCGTCCCGGATGGCTCAGATATAGCCGCTCTTGAATCGGACGGCCCGGATTAATTGTAAGCTTGATAATTCGATCCGGTTCACATCCGACTCAAGTTTGACCTAGTATGCCCTAGGTCCAGGATCCTTTCATGCCTACAAAAATATATCAGAAAATTAGTGGCCAATTAATCCAAAAATATGTAATTTTGCAATTAAGTCCAAAATAAGAGGAAATCCTAAAACCTAGGGTAAAATCACAATTAAGCAATAAAAACATGGGTCAAACATGGATTTTAGCAATTAAAATAATCAATAAAATGGTGCTTATCAACTCCCCCACACTTAACCTTGAGCGTCTCGCGAAACAACTAAATATGTATCCCTTAGGTTTTCTAAAGCATAATTAAAAGCAAATGAAAAGAAATTACCTAAGGTTGTCAATTCTCATAAATCTAAGCTCTATGGATTACTATCTTGTCCTTAAATCAACAACTTAGCCTTTTCATCCATCATGAATCATTGAGATGAATTTAACTCACTAGTCTTTCAAGGGAAGTTTTGGTGGCTCTCTCCTTAAGTTCTAAGTTGATGATGGAAGTGGAGCTCACTCTTACACATATGCTTCTTGCACTACCATAGGCTTGCTTATTATCTACTCTCCACCATTAATCATGATTAGGATCAACAACTATAAAAACAAGTAAAAACAAGGAAAATGATAAGAAATGGAATAAAAATTCAAGGAAATGGAAAACTGATAAAGTGGGAGACTTGAGTGCTCAAGGATGTTTTTGATGCATTTTGCCCTCCTTTCAGTCCTCTAGTGATATCAAAAGTGTGGTGGAGTAAATCTTGAGTATTCCTTTGATTTGGATGAAAAACCTTTCATTTGATCTCAATGTGCCAAGTTTCCCAATTGTGTGTCATTTTTGTTTCTTTCTTCTCTTTTCTGATTTTTCTCTTCTTCTTTTATCCTCTAGCAAGGTCAGATTTGTAGTGGAGCAAAGCTTTTAATTCGGATCAGAGAACTTCAATGATTTTCAATGCCAACTCAATTGTGTCCACTTGGTTTCTTTTCTTTTTTTCTTTCTTCTTTTCTGATTTTTTTTTCTTCTTTTTGCTTTTGTCTTAGCTTCCAAATTCTGTTTCTGATCATCTGTGATGTATTCAACATCTTTTGATGCATTTCCGAATTTTTTCTCTGATTCACAGCCCTTGAAAAATCTAATTTCAGCTTCTTCTTGGCATAAACTGCCTCACTAGCAATTGACTGCTTTGTTTTTCTTTTATAACTGCATTTACAGCTCAAGTATCAACCTCTCTGCTCTCCATAATTCTTATGCTGTCGAATGGTTTGATCTAAATTCTTGGCAGCATCATCTTGCATTCCCAATTCAGTTCCGGTATTCAAAACAGTCCAGCTTCACTTCAATTGCTAATCCACACAGAAGTTTCCTTTTCTTCCTCTGTTTTTGGCACTGATTTGCTCTGCAATGATCTCAGATTTTTCCAGCTGCAGAAATTCCTTTCCTTCTTCAGATCAGCCTTTGAATTCAGATCGTATCCAGCTAGAATTCAGCTTGTGTTCAGCTATAAATTCAGCTTGTTTCCCTCACTGATCTGCACAAACTGCTTTGGGCAGAATTTAGACTCTTACTCAGCTTCAACTCAGATTTTACAAGGTGTTGCTGATCCAGCTTCTCAATTCTTCATCCAAGCCTCTTTCGACTCAAGTTATTCTTCATAGAAAAAAAAAATTTTTTTTTGCTTTGGCACAATTTTCTGCTTTGCATGCCAATTCCTTCCTTGCAGATTTTTTTTTTTAATTTCCACTTGGATCTTCAAATGATGAGCAAGAATCTAGATGCTTCAATTGTTGTTTTCCTCGACTACTTCTTCTTGCTTGATCTTGATACCAAACTAAACTCAATTGGCACATTTTTTTTTTCGAATTGAAGTGCCTCCTTGATACCAAATCTTTCCAAAAAACTAGTCACTCCCCCACACTTAAATCTTTGTCCGTCTCGGGCAAAATAGCATGAAGAAACATTCAAAGCAAACAAGTCCATAGAAAAATGGGTAAGCGTAGGAGATAAGTAAAGAAAAAATGGAATGACATGATTTTTGCTAAAAATTTGATATGGAAAAGAAACAAAGTGATTAGTCTCTATAGATGTGATCCAATCATCGAAATATGATTTTGAAAGAACTTAAGCAAGTTCTAGAGTACAATAACATAGGTGTGTCACAAAAATAAGGCTAATTCTCACTAGGTCAAAATAATTCATCCCAAGTCCTCAATTAAGAATCTAAAGCAAGTAGTACTCAAGCATCCAAGAATTCATCCATTAGCTCAAACCTTAAGTCTTAACAACCAAATTTAATTTATTTTCAAAAGACTCTAAAATGCTATGGAGATAACCTAGAGGGATACTTTTATTTCTACTCATGTAAGAAAAAGTGCTAAAAGAAAAGACATGGTATTTATAATAACCTAGAGGAATCTATTTATTCAATTTACTCTAGAAAACATAAAAGTGAAAAATGCGATAAAAGAAAATGCAAGAAAAAACCAACTCCCCTTTATTCTGGTGGACGGAGTCGATCCAGAAGTAGCCTCAATCTTGGTAGTGGAGGAACATGGGTAGCTGAGTGAATTCGGGCTCCCCCACACTTGAACTTTGTTAAAAATTTCTCCGGTGGCCGAAGGCGATTCAGGTTCAAGAGCCATTCAAGGGATGGAGTGCTTTTAATTAAAGTCAGATCATCTCCTCCTTCTTGATGCCCTTCAGAAGTCCTTCCAGGAGGCTGAAGTCTGTTCAGTTGGAGTACCCACTCCTGAAGTCTTCTGGACCCTGCAAAACAATGTAATACCTCTCTCAAGCGTTCAGGGTCAGAAAGAAATGATATAAGTTCAGTCTCTGCATCAAATGAATCCAAAACTGCATCCTGTCTAATTAAATCAAGGCTTGGTGTCTCAATGAAATTTTCAAAATTATTTCCTACCAAATTTGCATCCATATACTCATCACAAATAAAGAAATCAATTTCTGGCTCATCAATAGAAATTTCACAATTATTTTCAATCAAGGGTGTATGAAGTAATGTGTCACAACCAATCAAATCAATATCAGGTATCTCCAAAAGTTTTTCACATTCATTTTCAGCATAAGACATAACAAGAGATTCATCAAAATACATAACATCAATTTCAGGCACTTCTAAAAAATTTTCACTATCCATATCCACAAAAGATGTATTAAGTGATTCATCATAAAAAACAACATCAATTATAGGTGCCTCTAAAATTATTTCACCACCCATATCTACAAGAGATGTATCAAGTAATGCATGATGACCAAGGAAATCAATATTTGGTACCTCTATTGGATTTTCACAAACAATCTCTACACAAGGTATATCAATAAATTCATCAGAATCAATAAAATCAGCACTAGGTACCTCACTGTATTTTTCTGAAGAAAGAGGAGAAATACTTACCTGAGCGTGCTGGATAATACCTGAAGGTGTATCTGTGGTCTCCTCCTGGTCATGTTCATGCTCCTCTTCAGCCTCAGGCTCTGGTGGACAATCAACTGGTGATCCTTGGGTGCTTGCTTCCACCATGCAAGTCCCTACACTTTCTGGTTCGTTCTCTAAATCTTGTGGTGGTCCCTGGGGCTTAGTGCAATCCCCTACACCTATGGAATCATCTCCTCTGCATGCTTCTCCTGTAATGTCTGCAACAACAGTATCAGAAAAATTAGGACCACTAATAACACTATCATCAGAAAATAAAAATCTAGAATGGTCCTGTGGAGCTTCAGTTTCTTCTTCTTGAGCTGAAACATTTGAAATTGGATTTTGAATAGGAGTCTCCGGAGGGATGCATGTTGTAGGTGCCCAGATTTTAATGTATTCTTCTTCTTCTTCTTCTACTAAATTTGCAGGATTAATTGAAGAAGGACTTTGCCATGCACTAGGGTCACCTTGAACTGATATAAAACCAACTCCGGGGCTCTCAGAATTAAAAGCAGCTTGAGAAGATAATTGTTCTGCTCTTTGGACTTTTATTTGATTCAAATCATTAGCCACTTGTTCCAATTGCCTTTCGAGGTTTTGAAGCTCTTGTTGACACATTTGATAAAATTGAGACTGTGGGGTTTGATCAAATGGTTGAACAGACTGATTAAACTGCTGAAAAGTTGGTTCACCACTTGGTGGAAATTGCTGAAAATTGTAGCCCTGGAATTCTTGGATCTGAAGTTGAAATGGTGGTGGTGAAAACTCAAATTGGGTGGGCTGAAAATTATGATTAGGCTGCTGAAAATTCTGATTGCAAGGGTGAAATAGCTGCGGTAATTGACATGGTTGTTGGAAATTCAAATTATCTGAAAACCCTTGCTGAATTTTTTGAAAAAGTGATTGATCTTGTTGATAAGGTAGCTGAAAGTTAGGCTGAAATTGCTGAATTTGGGGCTGAAAATCCGGCTGAGTTTGTTGGAATTGCGGTTGAAATGGTTGTGGTGGCTGAAATTGAAAGTTTGGTTGCTGAAAATTAGGATAGGGCTGCTGGTAATTAGATGAGAACATTTCGAACTGGCAGTCCTGTCACAAAACAAACAAGAAAAATGATAGCAACCGTATACAAAAATAAAGAACAATAAAACAGAACCCAATGATATGTCCAAAAGTATACAAGCAAAAGTCAAACAAATCAACTAGTTGCATCCCCGGCAACGGCGCCAAAAATTTGACGGGCCCAAACTATGTGTCACGAATGTGGGCCTCAAATTTAGAATTTATAAATGAATAGCTGGAAACCCTTTTACAATCAAAAGTATGAAAATGTAATATAGGGGCCACAGGTCATATTTTTCTCGGGGCTAGTTGAAGGTTTGTTTGATTCGCGCTTGAATTTAGGTGTCGTTTGTGAATTTGGGTTTCGAATGTGAATTGGATTTTTGGGTAGCAATCAACAATGAAATCGCAATTAAAAGAGAAGAAATTTAACCCAATGAGCTAAACAATGGAATGACAACCAATGAACTCCCTTTGGGAGACTTTATCAACCAATACAACTTACCCACCTTGGGAGAACAAATCTGAACTCAATTTCAAAAAGATTCTACAAATTGAATTTAACTTCAGGAATTGTCTTTAAAAATCGAAACTTCCCTTGACACAATTGTAGCAATGAATAGAAGGAAAACTTGATACGCAAGGTTACAAACTCATGTGCCAACAAGCTTATACTCAATGGAAAGCTATAACTGTCAACTCCCAATTGACTGTTAGCAATTCAATTGTAAAGGCAAGTCTAATTCTTAAGTGCTGTGAAATGTGTTGCAATCGAAAATGAAGGAATAAGATTGTATGATGCAGCAAATAAAGTGGAGGATGCAGAAACGAAATCGACTTGGCTGCAGAATTGCAGGAACGTGGCTGAAGAATGGCAGTGCAGTAATTTGATCCAAATGCAGAAATGGATTGCAGCAAAGTGGATGCAACCAGCTGATTCCAAATTCAGAAATGAGGCTGAATTCTTTGTCAATGAAACCAGCTACAAGAATAGAATAACAACTTGAAATCACAGGCCATGAAAATGAATTTCAGGACATCCAAATGGAAAGCCAGTTTCTGAATTCACTTGATACAAAATCAGTGAATTCAGAAATGATTACATAGTTCAGAAACAAAGAATGAGCAGAAAAATGAAAACTGAAAACAGGGACAGTGACTGGGATTTGATACGGCACAAGCTGAGCTAAAAACATGAAACTAAATTGCAGGCAACTAATGCTAAGTTCTATGCTAACTAAACAAGCATCTACCTAGCTCGAATGCAGAATTTAACAACTTGTATCAGAAACTACAAGAAAAATGCAGAAATGGCCTGATACGCATGAAAGGATATGGCATGCAACAATTACACTATGAAATAAACTGAAATTAACTTCAATTGATCACTAAGAAAGTTCTTAAACTATTAACATGAAGATTTAAATCCTAATTAAGCAGAAACTATGCAATAAACGAAACTTAACCAAACTAAAACCAAAAGAAATGAAATTACAGCAGTGATGAAATTACAGCTACAAATAACTGAAATTAACTAAGAAATCTAAACATCGATCCCTTCCCGAGCTCCAGAACTCCTTGTTCGTCACGCAAGGGTGAGCATCGAACCGGCAAGCTCAACAAACCAATGGAAAACAGCCTCTATGAATCGATTTAACCCAACTTGGCTCAAAGCTGAAATCAGCAATCGATTTACTCAATCACGCAATGTAGTATGGCGATGATGATTTGGGGATGTTCTGAGCTCAGCCGAGGACCCTCAGGCTAGCTCGGATGGATGTGAAATGGCACAAAACGAGACCAAGCCAATCAACTCACAAATCTGACGAGACCCTCAATCATCTCTGTTTTTGGCCGAAATTGAGCTGGAATCCTCACGGAAAACCCTTCCCAAAGATCTAGAACTGGATCAAGGATCGAAATCGATGTGGTCACGCCCTCTGTTGAAGAAAATTGCAATAGAAATGAAGAACGACTGAGAAATGAGAAGAACTGCGGAAGCTACGTCGAGGACGCGACAAAGGAGAAGGCTGCGTGTTTTCTGATTAAATAGTAACAAATGGACGGCTCAGATTGATCGGAGGAGATCCAACGGCAGATCTTGGTCTGATTTGAGCCAAACTTTTATGATGATGATCTGGGGTCAGGATCTGCCTTGTGGTAGCTCGGATCCTCCAGATGTGCAACGGATGGTCCAGATCAACTCTATCTGTGAATGGACGCTCTAGAGCCCTCCTTGCTTGATCCAACGGTTGATTGAGCTCTGATTGGAATGAAACCTTCAGATCTTGATCATAGAGCTTGATCAACCCTAACCCTAGCTCGGATTGCTTCAGATCGTCCCGGATGGCTCAGATATAGCCGCTCTTGAATCGGACGGCCCGGATTAATTGTAAGCTTGATAATTCGATCCGGTTCACATCCGACTCAAGTTTGACCCAGTATGCCCTAGGTCCAGGATCCTTTCATGCCTACAAAAATATATCAGAAAATTAGTGGCCAATTAATCCAAAAATATGTAATTTTGCAATTAAGTCCAAAATAAGAGGAAATCCTAAAACCTAGGGTAAAATCACAATTAAGCAATAAAAACATGGGTCAAACATGGATTTTAGCAATTAAAATAATCAATAAAATGGTGCTTATCATGCTACAACTGTAAAGGCTTCTCCGCCTGAAGGAGTTCTGCTTGAGCGTTAACCGCCTTGGAAGCAACGTTCCAGTTGCAACCATGTTTTTTTTAGACTAGTGCTATCTCCATTATTTTTCATAACCATCTATTCACCCCCCCCTCTAGCCGGTCCACCCGATCCAACAAAAACAACAGGGAATAAGGTCAAGCAACCTATTAGACATAAAACATTCATGCTTTAAGGTAAAAGGAACTACATGAGTACAAAGGAGAAGTACCCGCCTTATAATTGTAGAAGTCCGTAAACGAGAACCTTCCACGATCAACTGAACAAGTCCGAATCAAGGTCCTGTATAAAAGACATAGTTTAGCTATTCCAACAATGACCTAACTAAAATTAGACAATGCTAAACTACACATAAATAGAAGTAGAATAGATCTTGATTACAATATCCGTTTAATTACATTTAAATCTATTCACTAACCCACCGTAATAAATCTCTTATCAATGATATATATTATTCAACTAAGCTACAAAGACGAAACCACAGTTGGGCTTCACCACAATGGCACAACAAGATCCAAACTGTAGCTATTCCAACCCAACATCATAAAATTTGTACCACCAAACTCGCGACAGGAAAAGAGTCCATAGAACCCCCAAAACCCAAACCACGAACAGAAACCCAAGTCTCCAAAACAGGGTAAACCTCAACCATCCAAAACAACAAACATCCTCCTAATCCAACAACTCACGGCCAGTCACCCAAAATCACAACACAAGAACAGAATAATCCAAATCAGCAGAACTTGAAACCCTCCCAAATTTGTGGTCATGCCATTTGAAGAACTCGCTTACCTGCACCTCCAAGTATCACAGTAGGAAATCGGAGATCGAAACTCTCAGATGGTGTCGCTCGCACAAGAAGAGGCACGCAGCGAGAAGGGATGAAGATCAGTGATCGGCTTTGCTTGAGGGAGGAGAAGTAGAGGGGTTGTGCGGCGTCGGGGCGAAACCGCTCGCGTGCGGCGTCGAGGCAGAAATAGGGGGAATCGGGAGAAGAATTGCTTCGGGGAGAAAGTTTTAGGGCTTTTATAATTGTTTTGGCATTTTGCAAATAAACCGTCCAAGTTCAGTAAATTCCAACTAGATCCCTACTTTGCAAAGAGGCCCCCTAAAGTTTGGTATTTAACACATCATACTCGTGTATACACTATAAAGTAAGAATTTCAAAAGATGAGACTATATGAATGTAAATCGACCATCTTTAAAATCAAGTACGCAAGTATCAAGCTCAGTTAAATATGAGTGAACTCAAGGAAAAACAACCTAATATATTAAATTAATCCATGCACTAAAATAAATA
>JAGFNQ010009257.1:0-16060 GCA_024364735.1 Boesenbergia rotunda | reverse complement strand
CTGCTGGTGCCATGCAATAGGGTGCCTTCGAAATTGGGTTGGTTCCTGGGGCCAACTCAATTTCAAACTCAATTTCCCGATTGGGAAGGAGTCCTGGTAACTCTTCAGGAAACACCTCAGGATAGTCACAGACTACCCTCACTTCTTCTCTCTTCAATCCTTCTCCTTGACTTGCATCCACTATATGAGCTAGAAGACCAGAGCACCCCTTCTCTAACATTCTCTGAGCTTGTAAGGTAGATAGGAACCTATTTATCTTTCTCCTTGGGTCTCCAATAAACTCAAATGAAGGTTCTGCTTCTGGTGTGAACTTGACTTTTCTCTTGCGGCAGTCTATAGAAGCATTATACTTGCTCAAGAAGTCCATTCCTAAAATGACATCGTAATCCTTCATCTCAAGGACTACCAAGTCACTGTAGAGCTCTCGGTTGGAAATCTAGATTGATACTGCCCTTAGCCTCTCAGTAGAGGCCATCACTTCCCCTGACGGTAAGGTTGTTAAGAACTTCATCATTCAACCTTTCTGGTGGCCTTTATACTGTTTAAGTAGTGCTCAGTGATCAAAGCACTACTTATTAGTTCTTCGGAGGTTTGCAGCCTCTTAACACCGCTAGCCCCCTTTAACGCTATCTCAGGCCTTAGCATCTTGAGCATTAGCCTAACTATCTCTTTTTCTGTGCTAACTAGCTCTGGGCACAGATGAGCTAACCGCTTAAACATCTTCACTGCTTCATCCACAGATAGTTCTCCTTGTCTGAACTCCGTGAATTCCTCATAATGCTTGTTGGTTACTTGCATGTGGAAGTATTCTTCGAAGAACTCAGTCTCGAAGTCGGCCCATGCCATCTGGCTGACATTTCTCTTGGCCTTGACTTTCTCCCACTATATTCTAGCATCTCCCGTAAGGCAGGATGATGCACACTTTATCTTCTCTACCTCATGCCAGTCCAGTAGCCCTACTATTCTTTCCAACGTTTTGAACCATACTTAAGCATCCCATGGTTTACTTGTGCCTGGGAAATTCCCTGGCTTCAGTTTCTTCTACTGAATGAGGTATGCTTCTTGCCTTACTCTCCCGAGCCACCACCTCTAGAGATTTGGTGGTGGTACTGACTCTGTTACCTCTTGCCCTCTAGGAACTTTCTCCCCGTTTTGGGCCTTTCTAGGGCGTCCTCAAATGTATAACTTAACACTTAATGGTAATGTTCCCAAACTTGCTTTAGGATATAACAAGACCTTGGTCTTGATTCTTATCTCATTTCTTAGTCCTAGAACTCGTTCTAGGGCTTAGTAAGACCTTGGTCTTACTCAAAACTTTTATCAAGCACCTTGCGTGCCATAATCCCAAAACTTACTTTTGGGCAAATCAAGTAAGTACTTAAGCATTTCTCTAATATCCATTCTAGGGATTAAACATGATTCCGTGATACTAAGGTATTAAACATGCTTCCTTGTTCTATGCACATATGAGTAAGTACTTAAGCATTTCTCTATACTGCAATTAAGTAAAGGAGCAATAGAAAAACTGAAACTTAAAGCTTTCTTACTTGAAGACGGCAAGGTTGATGCTGATGTGTGTGTGATGCTGGAGAATGGGAACTGCTCTGATACCACATGTAGCGACCCGCCTTCTCTACCTTAGACGGATCGTTACTTTCCTCTACTTCTTGACTCTAATGCACGACTAAGAATGCGGAACTTCTTTTTTTTTCTTTTAAATCCCTCTAGGGATGATATTCTAACTCTAAAAGTCATGCATGATACAATGGCACACTTCTTTCATCTGTAGAACTTCTCGGTAATGGTACCAGTCGACTGCCATCTAACCAGTCGACTGGTATCGGCCACTGAAAGATTCTGGGCGCGGCACCAGTCGACTGGCCTCTTGGCAGTCGACTGATGCATCGAACAGAAGCTACTGTTCGATAGGGCAGTCGACTGATACTGAACCAATCGACTGGCACGCCTGAAAATCTGAAATTCAGATTCGAAGCCTCGTTTCAAAACTCCACCAAACATATAGTTTCAAGCCATACAAAGACACAACACCATTTCTATACTCTATGCTAGTTTCCTAAACATTTTAGCCAATCAAAACAACTTCATAAACTCGAAATTAGGACTTTTGCGGAAGTAAATGAGCTATGAAAATCTATATGAACTTTAAACTAGAGTTTTGTACCAAACTTCACTCCTATGCATTCATAACACCAAAACACATGTTCTAAACATTTCTAAAGCATTGTGGAATGTGTATGCAACTTTTCTAAGCATATTTAAGCAATAACAACTTGATTCAAAGGAAAACTGACAGTATCTTGGCACATGCATCAAATAGCTCATCAAAGTATCAATATTCAAAACTACTCACACTCCTGCTCATCCAATGCTACCATAAGGATATGTATGCTAAATGAAATGACATGGAATCTTTACTTGTGATTTTAAGACATGCAAAATATCTAAAACGCAAATACTTGAATAAATGCTATATGATCCAACTTAAACTAAGACTCTATAACAATTGTATTTTGAGTCTTTTATTCATCTTGTCCCAAGGACCTCTCCAAGGTCAGCCACCACACACACGTCACTCAGCACCGCATTGTCGCCTTCCTTCAGAATTGCTTGCCTTTACCTTTACCTGCAGCAAGAGGAAATGCAACTAATAAGCAAAAAACTTAGTAAGTACTATCTAGCTCTCAAAATCTCGAAAATGTGCAAACATGCTTTTTAAACAATGTGAAATCACATGAGATACTTTTATGCTTAAAAGAAAACTAAACCATGTATACTCAAGCATTTATAAGTCTCAACTTACTTGTTCTTGGCTTAACTTGAACTTTAGCAATTCTTTAACTTTAAATCTTTCTTTAACTTTTAGAAAACTTCTTTAAACTTTAGAAAAACTTTGCTAAAGCATATACTTGAAAATAATAATCACTTGGATCCACTTAAGACGTAAGTACAATCTTATGCGCGTTCCCTAAAAGGTTGGGGTAGCGAGCCACCAATCCTAATAGAGCAGACCTTGGTCTACCAGGGCCAAGACCTTGGAATTGGACACCTGGATTTCTTTAACGACGCCCTTGGACGCCGGGTACTGGCCTTAGAAAGTAAAATACTTACTTTTTCTTATCTTGAATGCCTTGGCATTTTAACGAGCCTCTTGTGTGCCCAAATCCCTAAGTCTTGACTTTTGGGGATTTCTTAAGGCCTTGGCCTTTTCTTTTCTTATCTTTATCTTCTCTTTTCTTTTCTCATAACTTTTCTTAGACCCTAACCTCATATAGGGTACTTAATTAAACTTATACAAGCATGGATTAAACTAGAGTTACATGCAAAATCATAAACCCAAGGAAAATTGCACTTTTAACTTTCTAACGGGAAAAACTTGCGGAAAAACCGCCTCTTACTGCAGGTGAGCAGTACTTACCTTGATATCTTGGACTTACAACCAAAATCGACGTCTAGGGCTCGGGAGAAACTTGAGATCTCGGAGATTTCTTCGCACCTACGCGTTCCTCTCGTCGCGGGGATTCCGAATATCGGAAGATCTCTCGGAGGAGAGCCTTGGCCGGCCCTCTAGGGCTTGGTGTGGTGTCGCCCAAGAGAGGAGGGGAGAGGGTCGGCGTGCGGCTGGTTTGGGCGAGGGAGAGGGTTTGAGTTGAGAGAAAATAAAACTTCTCTCTTTAATTATCTATTTATACTTATGGGGGCGGATTTACCTAACTACACCTTATCTATTGTTTCGCTTGATCTTTTTTAATAAAAATGAACCAGCCCAGCTGGTCCGCCCATCCTTGTCTCAATGCGCAGGTGGAGGGTTCGATTCTTACCTACGTGATTTTCTATTTATATCCCTTTTTGCCACTTTCGTTTACGAAAAAATTCTATAAAAATATCCATAAATTTGGAATAAATTCTAAGATATTTCTAAAATTAGTTTCGAGAATTTTCGGGCGTTACAATCCCCCATACCCAGAACGGACTCGGAAAATTCCATAAAAATATTCTAAAAATTCCTAAAAATATCTAGAATATTTCTAAACCATTTTTAAATAATTCTAAGGACTTTAAGAACTAAAAATGGGAATGTTGGGGCGTTACAGTGGCAGAATGCATAACATGAATGAATGCATGAGTCTAATGCATATACATAAGGATGCTTAACTTTTAAAATCATACTTTTAAATACTTAAACATAATCATCACATCATTGGGGTCTCCCGGCTTGTACCACATACATACATCATAAGCGTGCATCCCTAAGTAAATACGAGGTAGCGAGCCCCGACCTACTAGGGTAAGGACAGCATAGTCGGTAGTCCCAGAACCGGGGCGTTCTTAAGGTGCCCATCCCTGTTGCAAAGCTCCGGTAGTGCCAGAACCGTGGACAGCATAGTCGATAGTCCAGAACCGGGGCGTTCTTAAGGTGCCCATCCCTTGGACCCATACTTCGGTCCGGTACAAGCCCATTCATAAAGTAAAATACTTTACATGCTTCATCATTCATACATCATGGCATGCATCTTTATTCATAAAACATAGCATGCATCTTCATTCATAAAACATGGCATGCATCTTCATTCATAAAATATGGCATGCATCTTCATTCATAAAACATGACATGCATCTTCATTCATAAGCATGGTATCTCTCACAAGCATGCATAGATAGAACTTCCATAAACATGCTACCTACTATCCAAGTGCATGGCATAGAACATAAGACATTCATGAATAACCCTATTAAGCATAGCATAAACATACACACATGAAACATGGTACTTAAGGTTAGGGTTATTGGTAACATAATTTCTACCACAAGCATGAACATATATATATATATATATATATATATATATCATA
This sequence comes from Boesenbergia rotunda, assembly GCA_024364735.1. Classification (NCBI taxonomy): domain Eukaryota; kingdom Viridiplantae; phylum Streptophyta; class Magnoliopsida; order Zingiberales; family Zingiberaceae; genus Boesenbergia; species Boesenbergia rotunda. The sequence goes on along the minus strand of JAGFNQ010009257.1, from coordinate 11,189 downwards.
ATAATCCATAAACCATCATTCTTCAAACCCTAACTCCTCCCATACCCTATTTATCTTGCTTGGCCGAAACTTACAAGGGGAGTTCCATCATTCAAATGACATGTAAGATAGCATAAGGAAAGAGAACAACATACATTACCCATAAGGTCATAAGAAGCCATTAGGGCTCATAATTAGGGTTCACCCGAGCTTTTAGCCCTATTTTCTAGGGTTGGCCGAAACATGCTTGGACCATGGGTGCATGAATAAATTCATAAAATTTCCAATTAATCATCTAACACCTTCCATACCATACCATAGGAGCCATTGGACCCCTTACTTGAGGTAAGCCCTAACTTCTTGCCCTAGAACCCTCCTTGGCCGAAACCTTTAGGGTCACCAGACCTTGTGAAAATTCACACAAATTACCTTCAACCTCCCCTTGAATCATGGGGATACCCAAAGTACATACTTGAAAGGTTAGGCCCAATCATAACCAAAGAATCATGGTGAGGGTCCCAAACCCTAAGGGGTCTTTAGGGTGCTCCAAAAATTTCCCAAAAATTATATTTATTCTATATTCATCATGATAACACATTAGAAAACATGAGAGGGATTTTTAACATTTCCTTGGGCCCAAATCCTATGGTGGCCGAAACCCTAGGGTTAGGGTTCATGGCCTTTTTCTTTTTTTTTCCAACATAAAATCTCAAACAAGCCTTTCATATCATGGTAAACTTCAAGGAGAGCTATTATACCACAGGTGAGGGAGTCTTACCTTGGTTGATCTTGATTATAGACCTTAGATTTGGGAGAAGGATGGAGATCTTGTTGCCTCTTGACCACCCCTAGCCTTTGTACCCTTGTAAAAGCCTTGGATCTTGGAGATGGAGCCTTAGGTGAATTTTTTTCCAAGGGAGAATCCCCTCTTGGGGTTTTGGCTAGAATGAGGGAGGAGGAAGAAGAAAGGTGGATTTGATGGAAGGAAGAAAGTAACTCCCATTCCCCCTCTTTATAACACCTTAAGGAGTGTAAGTGAAGAGTCATGGTGTCTCTTCCCTTGGTGGCTCTTCATTTTCCCTAAGCCTTAACCATAATCCACTTCATTTCCTCATAGCACTCCCTTGCTAGGTGAATTGGTTAGAGCATGCATGGTTGTACAAAAGGTCCAAGGTCCAATCCTTGGTGCATGCACTAATTTTTTTCCATTTTATTTTTATTTTATTTTTCTATTATTTCGAAAATCCCTTAAAAATTCTCCCATAATTATGTTAATATTTCTCATTAAAATCCCTTTATATTTCTATAAATTTTTACCTAAAATTCACCTATAATCATGGTACTAGAAAGCCCATATAAGACCCATTAGTGCCTATTTCCCCAATTTAAATGGAAAAAGCATGAATTTCTAGGTTAAAATTCGTGTTAATGTTCCTAGGTCCCTCGAAAAATTATCTAGACATGCTCAATATTTTAAAGAAATATTAGGAAAATTTTTCGGGTCGTTACATATCCTGCATTGGCCGAAATCCTAGAAGGGTAATAAGTCCATAGGAAAATTCATATAAGTCACCATTAATACCCATTATATCATAGAAACATACCAACCATGCTTGAAGGGTTAAATTTTAAACCTAGCCATGGTACATGGGTGGTGGCCGAAACCCTAAAGGGGTTCTAGGGTGCTACAAAATTTCCAAAATCATACTTTCTATGCTTAACTTATCATGAGTAAACATTAGGAAACATAAGAGGGATTTTTTTAACATCATCATAGCCCCAAAACATGCTTGGCCGAAAATCTTAGAAGCCTTAATCCTTTATTTTCTCAACATAAATCCCAAACAACATCTTAAATCTTGATAAGCAACATAAACTATTATACCACAGGTGAGGGAGTCTTACCCTTGGTGTTTTGGTTATAGACCCTAAATAGAAAAGAGGATGAAGACCTTGTTGTCCCTTGATCACCCCTAGCCCTTGTAGCCTTGTAGGAAGCCTTGGATCTTCAAGAGAAAGTCCCCTTGTGTAGGTTTTCCAAGGGAGAGGAGCCTTGGTGGGTTTCGGCTAGGAGAAGGAAGAAGAGGGAGAGAAAGAGTTTTGGTAGAAGAAGAGGACAAATGACTTAAGTGTTAAGTTGTCTCTTCCCTTCCCTTCTCTTTTATACTACATGAAAGGGGGCAAGTGAAGGGGCATGGTGCCTCTTCTCTTGATGACTCTTCACTTCCCTAAGCCTTAACCAAAATCCTCTTCATTCTCTACTAGCACTCCCTTGCTAGGTGAATTGGTTAGTACATGCATGGTGATACCACAGGTGAGGGAGTCTTACCCTTGGTGTTTTGGTTATAGACCCTAAATAGAAAAGAGGATGAAGACCTTGTTGTCCCTTGATCACCCCTAGCCCTTGTAGCCTTGTAGGAAGCCTTGGATCTTCAAGAGAAAGTCCCCTTGTGAAGGTTTTCCAAGGGAGAGGAGCCTTGGTGGGTTTCGGCTAGGAGAAGGAAGAAGAGGGAGAGAAAGAGTTTTGGTGGAAGAAGAGGACAATGACTTAAGTGTTAAGTTGTCTCTTCCCTTCCCTTCTCTTTTATACTACATGAAAGGGGGCAAGTGAAGGGGCATGGTGCCTCTTCTCTTGATGACTCTTCACTTCCCTAAGCCTTAACCAAAATCCTCTTCATTCCCTACTAGCACTCCCTTGCTAGGTGAATTGGTTAGTACATGCATGGTGATACATTAGGTCCAAGGTTCAATCCTTGGTGCATGCACTTTATTTTTATTTTATTTTATTTTATTTTTTTAATTTTCAGTAATGCCCCCTAAAGCCTACCAATAGTCATGCTAATATTCCTAATTGAAGCCCATTTCTATTTATATTAAATTCTACCTAAGATCCACTAATAACCATGGTACTAGAAATGCCCATGGAAGACCCATTAGTACTTAGCTTCTTATTCCATATAGAAAATCATGGCTAATCATGCTAAGGTTCCTACTAGTATCTCTATGTTCCTCGAAAATTTATCTAGACATGCTCAATATTTTAAAGAAAATATTGAGAAAATTTTTCGGGTCGTTACAGCCTCCAACTCCAGGTTTCTGCAAGATAACAAACACAAAACAAAACATATAAATAATCTTAGCCTTAAAGATTGGTTCTGACTTTGGATTTTACCCAAAACCCTAGGTCGAACCGACGCATAATGTTTCCTTTCCCGGGGAACGCGTCCTCACCTATTCCACACTAGAGAAGTTGTGTTTGCCAATCGGAACCTCCGATTGGACTATCGCTTAGCCTCTGAGAACCCGAATCTCGAGACGTCCGACCTTGACCCGTCTCTACTTCTGTTCGCGATCCTCGCTCAACTAAGCTTTTGCCAACCGGGACCTCCGGTTAGACTTTTGCTCGACCTCCAAGAACTCGGATCTCGAGACGTCCGACCTCGACTCTCTCTACTTTTGTCTGACAACCCTCGCTCAGCAAAGACTCCATTGCCCGATCCCCGACCAGGACTTAGTGCTCAGTCCCTCGGACCAAGATTTCGTGCCCAGCTTCACTCACCAGGACTTAGTCTACCTAGCTTCACTCACTAGGATTTACTTCACTTAGATTCACTCACTAGGATTTCATTCACCTAGCTTCCCTTGCTAGGACTCGGCTTCACTTACCAGGATTTCTTTCACCGAAATCACTCCTTTGCTAGTCATCATGATCCTGACTAGACTTCCTCCAATGATCAAGTAAATATAATCTCACACCTCAAGTCCGGTGTGGTTTAATCCCATGGTCAAACTGACCAACCTTGGGTTTTGGTTCAATCTGGCAAACATCAGATCCTATTTGGCTAACCTTTTGTCAACCTGATCAGACTTGGGTTTACCCTACCAAACATAAGGTACTGTTTGGTTTAACCCTTGATCACTTTGACTAACCCTTACCTTGTCTAACATATATTGTTACTAACTTAAGTATATTGTTAATCATCAAAATCCTAGAGGATGACTGTTCATTACTGATGCATTTTGCACCAATAATCTCCCATTTTTTGATGTTTGACAATATCTTAAGTTAAATTCGGTCTTCTGGTTCTAGGTTTAACACATGGGAGATATCGAAAAAAATTTAACTTAAGCCCTCTCTCCCCCTTTGCCACACATCAAAAGGAAACAAACAAAAAGGAAAGATTTGCACCAACAATAAGAAAAAAAATAATTTAAGTCTTTCTTCCTTTTTAAGATAGTCTCTCTCCTCCTTTTGAAAATACTTAAGGTATATATATATATATATATATATATATATATATATATTTGAAAAATGATTTTCAAAACTCTCTCTTTTTTATTTAAAAGAATTAAGTACTTGTTCTATAAAACAAATCCGGATGGAGATGAATCACCCAAGCAACCGATTCACCATCGTACTAATCAACTTGAGTGACCGCTTGAACAAACTTATTATTCAAGCAATCTAACTCGTCTAATCGACTAGCCACAGAATAGACGATGAATAGATCACTGGATTTTGTGTTTATCATTGGGGTCCTTGATAATAATTAACATATAATGAATTAGGAACAAGAAACAAGAATTATACCTCTTGTTTACCTCTTGATCTTCTATTGTATGTCTTATCTATAGGATCGGTGCTGGTTGATAGTGGGGGGGGGTGAATATCGACTCGTAAAACTTGTCAAAATTTCGTTGGAAATCATCTTTCTCAGGGTTAGTACGCAGCGAAAAATAATAGAATAAAAGAAAGACAAAACACAAAATAAATACGCGGGATTTACTTGGTTCCCAACCCCCCAGAGTCAGTACATCCAAGGCCTAAGCACTTAATTGTGAGTCCACTAATGGTCTCCTCTCCGGACTTTCCGGAGGCGGAGAAACCCGCCTTACAGTTTTGATTACACATAATGAATAAATGAATTCAATACGTAAATGAAACACAAACCAAACAAAACAGTGAAGATCCGGCCAATCCGGAAGTCCGAAGTGCCGCACACTTCTTCCTGGAGCCCCTTTGGTTGCAGAGCTTCGCCTTGAGCACTATTGTTTCGCACAGATTGCTTTAATGAATGTGAAAGTTGATGTTCTGCATTGAGGGGTCGAACCCCTTTATATACAGGCTTCACGGGTGCCTGAGGGCTCTTGGGCGCCTGCCATGTGTGGTCAAACTTCATCCAAACCATCGAAATCATAGCAGGGGATAAGCCAACCCTTCCCAGGTGCCTAGGAAGTCTTAGGCACCTGGGAAGCACCCAGGTGCTTGGGAAAGGTATCTTGGGCGCCTGATTCAAGTCAGGTGCCCAGGAAGGCCTCTTCCCAGGTCCTTTCTCCTGCGTTTGCTTTCCTATCTTGCCTCCAACTCCAGGTACCTGCAAGACAACAAACACAAGACAAAAACACACATAATCTTAAGCCTTAATGATTAGTTCTGACTTTGGATTTCACCTGAAACCCTAGGTCGAACAGACGCCTAATGTTCCCTTTCCCGGGGAATGCGTCCTCTGTTAGTGATATGAGAAAAGTGTCCTAAGGCAATCGCCTTATGATTGTAATCATTTATTTTAATAAATGAATATTCACTATTTGAGTATACATGTTTATGTATTTGATTGAGATCTTAAACTCATTTACTGAATGTCCGCAATACAATTCACAACATGAGAGAATTTGTGATGAATTCACAACTAGTGATTATCTCTATATGTGCAATTGTGAAGTATTGAAATTGTCCCTAGTCGATGAATTGATAAAAACAGACACTATCAATTCTGTTGAGACTAGCATGGGTTATTCTCTAATCAGTTGATTCTCACTGGCTGGTGACATTGGGATGTCCGGAGATAAACATGAATGCTAGTTAAGGGAACTAGTTCATTGGAGTGACTGGCTGTAAAACTTCATATGGTAGTCTACATATAGACATGTCAGTGAAGTTCTTACTGCAGCTTAAGTGCGATGTTCCTTTGACTTGCGGTGTTCAAGTCATCTTGGTCATGGAGACTTATACTTTGACATCTTAAGCAAGCATCTCCAAGAAGGTGTGGACCCATGATGATTGGGTATAAGCCGAAGTGCCCGAAGATGTTTGAACAGCCTACAAAGGATTCACCACTCCTTGCGAGGAGATGTATACCCAAGGCCTATCGTCGGATTATTACTTGAAGCCTCTGGCCAGAGCATGACATGTTCAGAGTATGAATCTCTTAGATACATGAGAGTAATTAGAATCCGTAGGACGAGAAAACGTTACTTGGGCTAGGTGTGACGTAGTCAGCCTAGTGGGGACTGACACACATAGACCATGTCTTAAACCAAGTGGGTATAAGATGGTGAAGGAATGAAGTAGGATTCATTATAGCTGCTGAAGGGTTTCAGAATTGTTTCTGAGGTCAACCGTTGATCTTTTGATTAATTGGGGATCATGATGTACTACTAGGTGCCACTCATGATCGTTCTATAATTGGTTAATTATAGACGGCCAACATAAATCGAAAGCCTATTTAGTCACACGTACTACGAGTAATCCGAGGGATTTAAAATGAGTTGAAAATTAGATTTTCCAATCAAGAGAGATTAGGTTTGGTTGAGCCAAACGATAAGTCGAATCTAAATTTTTCAGAGACGCATCGGAAGCGTAAAATGGCTAAGTCATTTGAAGACTTAATAGATGAATTAAATGAGTTTAATTCATTGGGGCGTGGCCTGGATAGGCCAGCCAAAGAGGGTCACCCTCTTTGCTTGGCCAACCACAACAAAGGGAGGGAACCAAATTGTTTGGTTCAAATTATAAAATAAATCAAGTGTGGTTTGTTTTATAAAATTATGGATGATATAAATTTTTTATATAAACCAAAGTTTGGTTTATTTTTCATGGAAATTAAAATGAACCATGGATTGGTTTATTTTATTTTATAAAATCAATCATGGATTGATTTACCATGATAAAGAAATTTATATAAAGAATTTATATAAAATTTATTTTTCATGGAAATTAAAATGAACCATGGATTGGTTTATTTTATTTTATAAAATCAATCATGGATTGATTTATCATGATAAAGAAATTTATATAAAGAAATTTATTTTCCATGGAAATTAAAATGAACCATGGATTGGTTTATTTTATTTTATAAAATCAATCATGGATTGATTTACCATGATAAAGAAATTTATATGATAAATTTCTTATGAAAATTTATTCCATAAGAAAAAAAGAGACTTGGTTGATTTTTATCATGAATTAAAATATGATTTTAACCATGATATAAATCAAGACTTGGCATGATGGAATAAGTCATAGAAAATTTATATGATGAATTTCTTATGAAAATTTATTCCATAAGAAAAAAGAGACTTGGCGGTTGAGAGGCCACTATATAAAGGACCCAAGGCAAGACTTGGATATCATTCGAATAATCAAAGTATTCTTGCTTGTGCTCTCTCCCTCTCCTCCCTTCTTTCTCTTGGCCGGCCTCTCCCTTCTTCTCCCTTCTTCTTGTCGTGAGCACAAGGAGAAGCACCGAGTCGACGAAGATCTTTCGTTGGGACGATCTTCCTCTTTAGCCATCATCACCTTGGGATTGGGCGCAAGTCATCTTCCTCCTCCTCGTCGGAATTGTGATTCCGGCTAACCTTGGTGGTGAGTTTTTCCGATGTGATTACTTCTCTCTTGGTTTTTCTTGTCGCGTTCTAAGAGAATCTAGTAGTTCTCGAGAACACGAAACTCGTGACTTTGCGAAGTCATCTCGAAGATACTCGGTGTGGACGCGAATAGAGGCGGAGCTTTCGAGGGACGCTTATGGTTGGATCTCGTCCCTTCCTTCGAGTTACGCGAGGTAATAAGTAAATTAGTTTACGTTTATGCAAAATTTAAATATATGATCATGTCTACCAAGATAAGGTTGCATGCTTAGATGTGTGGTTAAATAATTTGAGAAATTATTTATGCTAAACCTTCCGCTGCATGTAATTAATTTTAAAATTACGAACCCGCATCCATGTCAACATGGACCCGGTACCAATAGTGGTATTAGAGCCAGTTAGTGTTCGACATAATCATATAATTGTTTTGCGGAAAACTTTGTCATGATCTCAATTTTGGAAAATTTTTCAATTATAGAAACTTTTCAATTATGATAAATTTTAGATTTAGGAATTTCAAAGTTTGGAAATCCTCATGAAATTTCACAAACTTTTGAAATATCCCTGTTTCTGAAATTTTATGATAATTGTGAAAACTTTCCATTTTTGGAAACTTTCTAATTTTGGAAATTTCCTATTTTGGAAATTTTCCAATTTGGAAATACATATGTTTTCTTTGTACCAGAAACTTACAATTATTCTAATTTTTTTTATTTTTGGAAATTTTCCATTTATGGAAAGCTCGCAATTTTGGGCACTTTCTTTCAAGAAAGTCTAGATAAATTATGGGAATATTAATTGGCATTTAAATTCATAATTAGAAATTAAATTATTTATAAAATTCTTTATTTTGGATTGAGCCTCGGGGAGCCGTCCAATTTAAAGTTAGTTGTTATAATTAAATTTCCTAAATTGAATTTAAATTGTCAAATGTTTAATTTGGATTGAGCCTCGAGGAGCCGTCCAAATTATATTATCAATGAATTCTTATTTTGGATTGAGCCTCGGGGAGCCGTCCAAATTAAGTTATTTATTGATATTAATTTTCCATAAATAAAATATGTGATCAAATCTTGAAAATTTTTGAGGTGATTCTCAAACGATAATTTCCTTATTTGATTTATGAGGTGATGGTCTTACATATTATTGTCTCCAAAATTAATTAGGAAAATTATTTCCTATAGAGTATATTTCCTTAAATAAGATTTTAATGAAAATAATATGTGGTTGAATTAAGGGAATCTGTCTCTTAATTTAATAAGATTTGATTTAGAGAAATCAAAGTCTTAAACATATTATTTCTGAAATTGATTATGACAATTTAGGAAATTGTTTCCCAAAACAATTCCTTGAATAAAGTGTGAAATTAGAATTAGAAAATCCGGTTCCTAATTCAATTAATGAGACTTGATAAATTAAGTCACATACATACTTTATTAAGGAAATCGTTAGAACATGACATAATCATATGTCATGAATATGCTTAAAAGAAAAGGATGAGACCCAAAACCCCTTACAAAATATTAAGGCCAACACCTTCCATTAATATGGTTAGAACCGGAGTTTTATTTCTCGTTTGGGTTGATGGACACATCCATGCCCGGCTTGAACCTCGATATGTTCAAACCATGGAATTAGATTATGATTAATATAGTTGGAGTAAGAGGTCAATCCTTAGTTTTGGTTGTTGGACACATCCAAGCCTGACTAAAAGGTTAAATGAGCTCCAACCATATTAAAACTATTTCTTGATTAATGGGTCAGCCTTAAGCTTGGAGCATCGATTTGTTGTGCCACAGCCAAGGTCGATGTAAAGAGAGGTGCAGTTGGGTGCTATGTATATTGTTGCATACTTGTTAATGAGTTAACAACCCAATGATTTATGCAAACATTCAATTAGTTGATAGCATAATGTGATAGTTACATATATGTAATATGTAATCGGTATAATTACCTACCTTCATAGCTAAGAATAACTTGATGGCCCCAGCCATGGTTATTCTTATCTATGGTTGGATATTAACCTATTTGGAGATGTTCTTATGATCTCCCGAATTGATAAAAAGGGTTATTCAATTCAAAAAATAAATAGGATTTAATGAATGTATATTGATGCATTCTTTATCATTCTCATCACATAACCTTAATTTGTATTTCTAGGATAATCACCTAATCATGTCTTCTCTGAATTTGCATTCCATTTTGGACACCAATAAGTTAACTAAGGACAAAAGGATTGAAAAGGCACCAAAAGGCACTTGCCATCACTGTGGCAAGGAGGGTCACTGGCGAAGAAACTGCAAGGTTTATCTTGAGTCCTTGAAGAGAAGGCATCCGATGCCTCATCCTCTTCAGGCATCTTCGTTATTGAATGCCACTCTATTTCCTCGTACACCTGAGTACTTGATACTGGGTGTAGCTCACATATATGTAATGACATACAGGGCTAAGGAATAGAAGAAGACTCGTCAAGGGAGAAGCGAATTTACGAGTTGGAAATGGAGCAAAGATTGCTGCTATTTCCATCGGAACATATTTGCTAAAGCTCCCTACTGGACTTGTCTTAGAATTGGATAATTGCTATTTGTTCCTTCGTTAATAAAGAACATTATATCTATTTCATGCTTGAATGAAAAGGGTTATCATTTAACTTTTAGTAACAATTGTTGTTACATAACTTTAAATGGTGTTCTTTATGGGACCGAAACTTTATGCAATGGTATCTACACGTTAGATTTATCCGGTGACGTTTTCAATATCGAAGTTAGCAACAAACGTGCTCGAATAGATAATCAAATAGACTCCTATACGTGCATTGTCGTATTGGCCATGTAAGTAAGAAACGCATGACCAAATTACACCGATTTGGAATTCTGGAATCATTTGAACCCGGTTCATTTGATACATGCGAATCATGCTTAAAAGGCAAGATGGCCAAATTACCCTTTTTCGGAAAAGGTAAACCAGTGGGAGAATTGCTTGGTCTAATACATACTGATGCATGTGGACCAATGTCAACTCTTGCACAAGGAGGCTATAGCTACTTCATTACCTTTATCGATGTTCACTCACGATTCGGGTATGTGTTCTTAATGAAACACAAATCTGAAGCTTTTGAGAAATTCAAAGAGTTCAGAAGTGAAGTAGAGAAACAGCTTGGCAAAAGTATTAGATACTTCGATCCGATCGGGGTGGTGAATACTTAAGTCAAGAGTTTCAAGATTATCTTAGGGACAATGGGATATTGTCTCAATGGACTCCGCCATATACACCACAGCATAATGGTGTATCTGAGAGGCGTAACCGAACCTTGATGGACATGGTTAGATCTATGATGAATCATGCAACTCTTCCAAAATCCTTTTGGGGCTATGCGTTTAAGACAACAGTTTACTTACTAAACAGAGTCCGACCAAGGTAGTCTCTACTACTCCATATGAGACGTGGAATAGTAAGAAACCTCATTTATCTCACCTAAAGATATGGGGTTGTCCTGCTTATGTGAAGCGGACTGTATCAGACAAATTGGATGCTAAGTTTGATAAATGTCTATTTATTGGATA